>SJYA01000761.1:453562-469435 GCA_006410615.1 Neotragus moschatus | reverse complement strand
TGCAGTCCAACGGACTCTCAAGAATCTTCTCCAACACCACACTTCAAAAGCATCAATTCTTTGGTGCTCAGCCTTCTTCATAGTCCAACTCTCACATCCTTACATGACCACAGGAAAAACCATAGCCTTGACTAGATGGACCTTAGTCGGCAAAGTAATGTCTCTGCTTTTGAAAAATGGTTTAAGAAACATTAAAGAAAATGTTTCACAATAATAATATAAGGAAGAAAAGCTCACAGAGAATGATTTCTTGATTTGCTATTAGTTGATACAGAAAGATATATGAATATGTAATTCCTCCCTGTGCCATCTTCTGCTCAGTCACAAACTTCAAGGGTGAAACCTCTGCTGCAGTCACCAGTCCCAAATTTCCATGGAGCCAGACATATTGGAACAAAAGCTGCCTGAGCTGATGCTTCATAAATTCACCCATTGGTTTATTGATAGATTCTTTGGTTGAATGAAAAGATATTTAATTCAGAGCAGCTCTATTGGACCTAAACCGTCCCCTTAAGGACTTCATAGAATATGACAGTTAACTATGAAGTCCTTAAGGGGAGGGTTTAGGTCTAATTTAAATTTCATATTCTATTTATATCTTGATAAAATAGAAAGCATAGGAAAACACAAGATGAGTAGGGAAAATTACCAATTGTTCTAATTTTCCAAAACACACAAGAAACCATGGTATGTTGCGATTATACTACAGTTGAGGTATGGTTAAAATTCTAATATAGGAGTAAGAGGAAACGTTGGTCGATCAATTCTGGTTAGAAGGTGAGAATCCAGGAAGGTGGGGTGACATCTGAGCTGGGCCTGAAAGGATCTGAAGTAGCTGATCAGGGTAATCAGTGGAGTTGGGGGTCGGAACCAGGGCCCAGGTTGGGCCCGTCAAAGCTTGAGGGCCGAAAGAGTGAGCTGCCCTTAGAAAACCCACAGCGATGCGCCGGAGCACAGCGGGGAGGTAGGTACAGACTCTAAATGGCCGTGTGTGCCAGGGCTGTTCAGCTATCCCAAGGGCTATGGGGAGTCACAGAGGCTTCAAGAAGAGCGAAATGACTGCATCTCTGCCCTCATTAGAGGGAGGGCAGAGAGAACAGTGCAGGGAAACCAGATGGAAAGAGCTTGAAAGCCTTTCCAGGAGTCAAGGGCAGTGTGTCTGAGGGCGGAGAGACTGGCCTGTGGGGGCCCAGCATGGACTGTGAGAGCTGAGAGTGCTGGCAGATGGGGGCCACCATTTCTTAAGTCAGCATTCCCATGGTTTCCTGGAAAGACAATCAACAATTTAGCCCTGATATGAGAGCTCCAGCTTGAAACTGCAGATATTTTTCACTGTCCATGGAAGATAAACTCAAGGTAACCCAAAGTGTTGATATTTACGTTTCTAAGTTCAAACTTTATCTTCCTGTTGGAATTCACTCTTAAATTCACTCTAGCACTGGCATCCTCCAGTGTTAGAGCTCATCATTACGGAAGGGAACAGGAACATGACACTAAGGTTGGAAGATTACGTAGAACGACCCTGCCAAGCCTGCTGCAGAGATGAAACGAAAAGCGGAAACTTGGTGTGTTAGGTGCGCTCTACAATCTTGCAATTTGTATTCTGTGCAAAGCATGTAAATAATAAATGCTGCTTTGTCTTAAAAATGAAAANGGAAGATTACGTAGAACGACCCTGCCAAGCCTGCTGCAGAGATGAAACGAAAAGCGGAAACTTGGTGTGTTAGGTGCGCTCTACAATCTTGCAATTTGTATTCTGTGCAAAGCATGTAAATAATAAATGCTGCTTTGTCTTAAAAATGAAAATTATAGAGTATTTGCTGCTTTGCTTCATGAACTATATGTTCAAAGCTATTTAGCTCACTTTTGTATTTTTCATGCTATTTAAACTCTCCACTACCTAAGACGGTCGATTCTCCACAAGGAAAAATCTGGGCCAATGAGGGCGGGCCAGCTTTTAACAACTGCCATGTACAATAACGTTCTTACTGAGGTGTCAGCAAAGAATTATTTCAAGTAGCCTCTTGCCAAAAACAAAAGGTTGGCCAACCTTTCCGTAACGTTTCTTTATCTTATCTAAGATACCAAGTCCCCTTCTGGAACTGTGGGAATTTACACAAGGTGATTTTGTAGTGGGGACTGGTTTACCAGCTATCCTAGGTTGGGCCAGGGCCAGGAGTTGGAATTCCAATTATTATATTGGATCAAATCACATAGCTCTGGGTAAGTAACTATCTTTTGATGAAAGTTACTTTTAATATTTCCTTTGTCTTTTATGCTTGGAGCGCTCATCTCTTCAGCATTGTATCTGCATTGAATTATAGTGGGGCTAAGGGGAGCAATATTGCCTATTTTGTTTAGCAATGAATCTATCCCAAGTGCTTAGATACTCAGGCCTGCCCCATTAGGTACTTTGCCTGCTACACAGAGTTTTCTCTGTGAATATTTGATGAATGCTCAGTGACTAGTTCACATCTGACCCTGACCCAGACCTTGTTAAGCACTCTTATATTATCTCAATTATCAATCCACTGATTTTGTTTTCTCTATTTTTATTTGGAAAACAGTGAGTCAACTAATTTAGTGTTTAATTCTCTAGTTTTAATATTTAAAGGAACCTCGTGAAATTTATCTTTTACGTTATTCTTTTTAGCATATAAGATCTGATATGAACTTAAACCAACTGGCTAGAGTGAAATCTCTTTAGCAAGCTCAAATCACTAAATGATATGCTCCACCCACCTCCAGACCAATAATCCACCTTCTTCCTCTCTTCCTGGTCTGCTTACGTACCTACCGCCAGTACCCCCAGTAAGCCAGATACTTGACGGTCACAGGCACCTCCTTCACCAAGTGCCCTTCTTCTTGCCTGCCCTCATTCAGGGACTTACTGGATCTTTGAATCTTTTTCATTTTCTATCTCACCCTGTCCCCCATCCTGGGATGCTACAGCAGCCAAGCCTCGGGGCTTCTCTCCCCTACATACCCATTTTCCCTCACTTGACCACTATAAACCTATTATCATTCTTCTACTTTAAAAATCCCTTCTTCAGTTTTTCTGGCACCTCCATGGGACAAATGAAGGTCCTTCATTTCCAGCTCCCATTGATCCCTCCGACTGTATCTCCATCACTTGTCATATCTCACCTCTGGCTCCAGAACTTGTGGTTTCCAAGGATATCATGTTGTTTCATGACCCTTTGTCTAATCCTGCTGTTTCCTCTACATGCAACTGTCTAGCCACACATTTTTATCTGCCTGGCTGACTCTTATTTCAGGACTTCATTTGGGATGGGTCCAGGAATATTCCCTGAGGTCCCATTACACCAGAGGTTTCTATGCTGCACTTCCCTTCCTCTAAGACTCTCCATTAGCCCAGGACTCCCATCTTATTCAGACCAGTCCCTCCACCAAAATTATTGCCTATCTTCTTTCTCAAATAGAAATTCTTTTAACTCAACAGATAGCTTCTCTTCCTCTGTGCACAGAGCTTGGGGACACCCAGAAACTCAAACTTTCCACTTGGCAGTTACACCAATAAGGATGGGCTACAGTCACTATTTTGCTTAGTATTAGTGATTGGAAAAGATGTATTTTGAGAAACAGACCTTCTGGTGTTTCTGGTTCCTTAAAAGAGCTTTCTCAAACAANATTAAAATCTGCTGATGGTTTTTTAAAAACGGGAAATGAGAGGTGAAGAAAAGTAGGGTCCAAGGGAAAAAAATAATGAGGGTGCTTAAAAAGCAGGGGATGTGAGAAGCTAAAGGCAGTTTTCTGAAAATAGAGCCAGAGAAAGCTCAGGGGTGCGTCTCCTGGACAGGAGTCCTGGGAGTGGAGCCAGGAAAGGAAACCTCTTGTTCAGGGAAATCTGGTGGGCAAAGTACAGGGAACTATTAGCTACATAATTCAAGGGTTTGAAAAGAGAATGTTCTGATGATGAACAAAAGTGTATTTGCCTCCAAAATGGGCACATCTAGGCAGAAAATCTGAATGGGGTCACCCTGGAATGATTCCACAGGTGGGCTCCTTCTTCTCCCTTGTGGTGGCATCCAAGTGTGCTAAATACATCAGGGAACTGTGTTATGCAAACTGGGTTGAGTTGAAATAATGAGGTTTTTAACAGGACTATTTTATAAGTAACAGAAACCAGACTAATTTAAGGAGAAAAAGGGTGGGGAGTGATCATTTAACAGATGGAGACATAAGCCTGTGTCTCAGACAACACACAGCAGGACCGTAGCTGAGCTTCAGAAAATGACCACAATTCAGAAACACTCAGAAACTGAGACAGAATCCTTTCTTCCTCTAGTCTTCTGTCTGCTTCTTTCTGGTTTAACACTTTGTGCTTACCTTCCTGCAGACAGGGCTTTGTGACTCCTCAGTCTGTGAGGTTAAAAAATGGCCCCCTCCCAGGGCTGGGGTTGAAATCCAACATGACCACCAAGGTCCCACTCGTTGACCACGTATCCACTCAGTCAGATGGATGAGGGCTTCTGTGTTTTACAGGCTACGGGCCAGTGATTCCCAGTGAAGGCAGAATTGTTTTGTCCTGCAGAGATACTCCCAAAGTGTCTATTGAATGAAATTTTAAAATTCTAGTTGTACAATGGGGAAAGAACTTGCTCTTAGATACTATGGATGGGCATTGTCGCTAATAACAGCTAGCCAAGAGCAACCAATGGTACACTGGTTGTCAGTGTAAGAATCACTTACAGTGAATCCCTCCCACCAGAGCGGGACTTATCCAGTGGTGCCGTGGTTACCATTCTGCCTTTCAATGCAGCGGACTCAGGTTCAATTCCTGATTGGGGAACTAAGATACCACATGCCTTGTGACAACTAAACCTTTAGCTGCCACAACTAGGGTAGCCAACATATCACAATTACTGAGTCCGCACGCTCTAGAACCTGTGCCCCACAACGAGAAAAGCCACATTGCAACACTCCTCAACACACTGCAACAAAGACCCAGTGCAGTCAAAAAGAAAGGATCACCTGGAAAGTCTAAAAACACATAGATGCCTGAATCACATCCTTATAGATTTCAATTCAATAAGTCTGAGTTAAGGGCTTCCCTGGTGGCTCAGTGCTAAGGAGTCCTGC
This sequence comes from Neotragus moschatus, assembly GCA_006410615.1. NCBI lineage: Eukaryota > Metazoa > Chordata > Mammalia > Artiodactyla > Bovidae > Neotragus > Neotragus moschatus. The sequence goes on along the minus strand of SJYA01000761.1, from coordinate 464,332 downwards.
CAGTGTGGGAGACAGGGGTTCAGTCCCTGGTCTGGAAAGATCCCACATGTCATGGAGCAACTAAGCCCTTGCACCACAACTGTTGAGCCTGGGAGCTGCAATTACTGAGCCCACATGCCGCAGAAGCCCAAGTGCCCTGGAGCTGTGCTCTGCAACAGGAGAAGCCACTGCAATCAGAAGCCCATGGACATCGCAAGTGGAGAGCAGCCCCCGCTGGCTGCAACCAGAGAATGCCTGTGCAGCAAAGAAGACCCACCAAGGCCAAAAAGAAATAAAATTTTAAAAAAGTAGTCTGAGTTAGGAGCCAGAAATTTGCATTTCATGCAGTTTTCCTAGGTAATTGCAATTTCTAACTGGGTTTAGGAACCATGCATTGGTCTACAGACACAATTCACTTTGTGAATTGTGATAAATTTGTGCAAGGAGAAAGAGGAGCTACTTCAAGTTTTCATTGAGTAGCTGGTCTTCCATATTGCTTATGAAGCAGGCATGCTCATAAGCAAATCCCAGATCTCTTTCATGAAAAGTTCTAAAGGGATAGATGTCATTTTGGGGATCTGACCTGTCTTGGTTAAGATATCTTGCTCAAGTGAAAGTGAAGTTCTCTTTTGTTATATTAGGTGAAACTGTCCTTTGGATGTGGCTTTGTGGTGCTGGTTTTAATCCACAATACCTTTGGAAACATAGTTTTCAAAGTTCTCTCATGAATTGTTAGAATGGGTTTTTAAAAAAGCATGAAATGAGAACTGTAGAAATTAGAGCCATTTAATACCTAACATTTAAACCCATTCGATTTAAATTTAATTGGGGGCCATGCAATGCTCAATTTTAATTATGCACAGTTTCTGTCATTTCAGCACATTTCCTCTGCAAAGGCTCCACTTACAGGATGCTTCTGAGGCAAGTGCTACTCCCACTGATTTCAAGTAATGGCTGTCCTGCTGGGTAAGACTGCTGAAACTTGAAGGCTGCTGGGCCTCTGCTGTTGCCCTGGGTTCTGAGTGTTCTTTAGCTCCCCAGAATGTGGACACACAGCAAGCAGATGACATGTCATTTAGGGGGTCAGGGGATAGTTACTGAAAATACTAACAAGATCAAGGTGAGACTTCCTCTGGTCCAGTGGTTACGAATCTGCCAGCCAATGCAGGGGCCACAGGTTCGATCCCTGTTCTGGGAAGATCCCACATTCAGGGAGCAACTACTGAAGCCTGTGCACCCAGAGCCCATGCTCTGCAACAAGAGGACCCACCACAGTGAGAAGTGTGCACAACTGCAGCTACAGAGCAGCCCTGCCTGTCGCAGCTCGAGAAAGCCCAAGGACAGCAACAAAGACCCAGCACAGCCAGGGGAAAAGAAAAGAAGATCAAGGTGTGTGCAGACAAAGCAGAAAAACAACAAGTCACGTGACTTTCACAGACACAAGCTGGGAAGGTGTTTGAACCAGAGGATAGAAAAGGCTTCCCCTAGCCCACAACTTGCTGTTGTTCCAAAATGACAATAAACGAAGCAATCTGTTCACAACTGTATCTCTTGCTCTTCTCTGTTATAGTATTAATATTTTCTTTTCCTTCTCACACCAGGTTTTTTCCTGTTTAGTCTTCTAATTTGTCTTATTGCATGGAAGATCTTTTTTCTCCTCTGGTTATTATTAATATTACGGTAAGAAAAAAACTCTTGGGGAGGAACTAACCTCCAATCCCCATTACACCATCCATGAAGGCTGCCCTGCACTGAGCAGACAGCAGAGCCTAAATGAAGTTGATGGACATTTCCAAAACCAGCACATCTGTGTCGACTTAATGCAGGGAAACAGAAGATGACCACGGCTGGTCATGTGACAGATGACATAGAAGCTTATCACCAGGCTGCATCGCAGTATTGACAGGATTAATTTTTCCTCATTAGCCAGAGAACAAGATAAATACATATCTGAGGACACAGAGTAGGATAGGATTACAACTCCTGTTCCTGTGTGATTTTTATCAGGATGTGAAATGCAATTACGTCAATCTTATTTGAATTCATCTATCAATTTGTCACTTTGGGGTTTTACAAAAGTTAACTGTATAAATAAACAAAAGTGAAAATATATTTTAATGACAACTGAGAACACTGCTTTTACATTTTTTTCAAAAATCATGAAAAGATAACTCATCCTCCTTTTGTAATGGTTAGAGTGGAAAATGAAAAGTACGAAGGGGGGACAGGAAAAGGGGAAGGGGGCGGAATGTTTCTCCTAGAGTATTTTTATAAAGGATCCTCCACACTCATGCAGCTTAAGGGCACTAAGATCTTTATTATATGGCAATAATCTTAGCACAATGTACTTTCCTGTTAGAATATGCTGTACCATGGACTTTTCTGGCTGAAAACTGAAGTATGCCAGAACATTATGTGTAATGTAATTCCCACAAATGAGCTACTGTTTGGGGGGGAGGGGGGAAAGGCAAGTGGTAATAAATCTGTAAATCCCTACTGCAGTTTTCAGGATACCCTTTATTGGTCTGGTCTCAACAGTTTTATACATGGGTATATAACATATACCAAATTAGAAATTCATCAACGGAATTCACTGATAAAGAACTGTTGCATAAACAGCTTTATTCTTTAGAGTTTCATTTATTACTCAGAGAGCTATGTAAATAGCATTATTATTTAGTTGTTTGTTTAAAGGAAAAACAACACGGAGAGGCGTTTGGGTTAGGTCAAATGTGGGAAATAGCTCACAACTGCGTGACTTCAAACACAGATGGGCAGAAAGGTCCTGGAAGTGGTGAGAATGAAAAGGCGAGATGGAGATGGATGGAGCGCACTCTCGGGGTCCTGGGGAGTGGTGCTGTGGAGGTGCACTCTGGGTGTCGGATGGAGAGAAGGCAGAGCTTGTCATGGAGGTCCTGCTTCTGCCAGCAACTGGCTGGAAGACCTTTAACTCTCTGGGCCTCAGTTTCTCATCCACACAATGGTAGATGATCTTTAAGGTCTTGCAGCTGTGAAATCCTCTAACTCTGATTTCTTCAGTCTAGGAAACCCAGGAACAGAGGTCGGCTGTATACACAGGGGCCATTTTAACCAAAGGCTGCCTCAACATTTGTTGCCACACCCCAGGGTGGTGGAGTAGACTTGTTGTCCTGGGGAGGGTAGCAGCCAGAGAGGGAAGGAAACCCACAGGCACTGACGAGCCTGATCACCTGGGCAGCCACACAGATCCTCATTTCTCTGGGGTTTAGACAGTACAAAGCTTCCAATGAAAGTTCCCAGGCACGTACCCTGAATTCACCATCTCATCTGCAGCCCCTTAGTCTGAATGGAAAGTTCTATTCTGGGAAACCATCTGAGATGCATTCAGGCTAACCTGAAGGAAAAGTTGGAAAGCATCCTCAGACAAGAAACACAAACTCTCAAAGAACTGTTAAAAAGGGGAAATGAGAATTCTTCCTTTAAAGCATCCTCCAAAATAAAGTTCTAAAGGAAGGACTGAAGAAGAACGTTGTCATAGCACCTGTCACTTCCCTGCAACCTTCAGTTCACTCTGCAGGCATTTTTGTGATGATGGGGTCTCTGTTGGGCTGGAAGACTTGTGTAGATGGAGAGCAAGACTGCCTTGCTCAATGCTGCCCCCAAAAACGAGCCTCATGCCTGTCACACCATCAGCACTGACAAAGGTTTGTTGAGTGATCTAACACCAGAATGATGAGTACTGTTCATTTCAGGAGAATATCTGAGATGTGGAACATTTGGGATATTAAAATGTAAATTCAAAAATGATTACCATGGAGCCAATTTTTCTACTTTCTGTTCTACCAATGATCTTTAGGAAGAAAAATTATGCATGCCATTTGGTCTGAAAGGTAATCAAGATCACTTTTTAGTCAGAAACTTAACATTTTTCTTGAAAAAGTCTTTTTGAGTTTCCTTTGCATTTTACTCCTGGTACAATTCATCTTTTTGTTCTGAGTAAATCCCCCAAATTGATGCTATTTCTCAAAATCTTCACTGAGATAGGCAATTGGAAGGTCTGCTTCGTTGTCAAAAAGGAGTCTGTGTCATTACTGAAAAGCCTGAAAAACTTTTATTTACCTGCCTAGCAAGGACACTAACCTGCTCCATTCAGAGCACTAATAAAAAGTGTGATAAAAATGCCAAGGCTTGCTTATCTTGAAAGATTCTTCTAGTTCAAAGGGTCAGTTTCACACCAGGGTCCCAAGTCTTATCAGCTGGCTCTTCAGAGCCCTGCCATTGTAAAACAAAGAATTCCTCCAACTGGCATGACAATGGTACAATCCAGCAGACACTTCAAAAGGAGCAGGCAGTGCACGGAAGATACCCTAAGCTTACCCCTTACTGCGATGTTTACACACAGGTTCTAACGCCTCATCCCACAGTACCGGACAGGCAGGATAGTCAAGGGCATCGCACCCGCAGAGTACTCAAGGACTGTGTTCTACCAGTAAAGCGGGGAAAACTTCAGTTTAAACACCATTTACTCCCAGTACCAAGTTCTCAAAAGCCAGGGGCTCATTATTCTACTGGGGTGAGGAAGCTGCCAAGGGATGGCAGCTGTGGCCTCAGCAAATAACTAGAGAGACAGAAGGAGAGGGGGAGAGAGAGAGAGAGAGAGAGAGAGAGAGAGAAGTGTGTCTGCAGTAACCCAGGATCATCTGCAGGCATCCACATGAAATTTGAAGATGAGGATAAAAATAAGAATAAAAGCCCATAATGGCTCTGCAGGGTGCAAAGAGAAAGCCTTACAGGTATGAAGTTAACAGGAAAAAAAATTTACTGAATTCCCTCTGAAGGTCTGACTTGTGATGGGGGCTCTGATCTGTTGGCCTTGTTTGTTTAACTTCGCTGAAAATCAAACACCAACTTTCCCAAATCAAGTTCCACAAGAAAATAGGTATGGAAATGATTGTAAAACTTACTTTTGAGGTTCTCCAGCCCTTTCTTATAGCTGTGCATTAGAGACATGTATAAATAGTGTTATTTCAAAGAAATCCAGACACTTAGATACTGGAAGCAGGAGGCCTAATAAGGAACAGCTTGATTTTACTGACATCAAACAGTACGTTATAAGGTTTTCTTTATTTCTCAGAGCCTGTGCTTTATACATCCTAGGATATCAAGGATGTTTTAAAAACAAGCAAATAACCTCCCATTATTATTGGGAACCCTGTGTACTTTGCAGTGAGCCTGGTGGCCTTGCTAAAGACCACCGGACCGTGGAGTCCGGGCAGCCAGCATCTGAATCAGATCCTCCTTTGTCAGCGCTCCACCCCTCACCAGGGCAACCTCCGGAGTTCTTTTCAGGTTCCTGTCTTTGCTTCAACTGGGTGGACAACTGTGCTGGATACTGGGCTATAAAGAGGAACAAAAGCTGCTCTTTGCCCTGAAGCAACTCACTATTCCTTGTATTTATATATATACACACACTGTCAATTCTTTCCTCATTTTTTAAGTCTCTCTTAAAGCTTAAGTGTGTCTCTTTTAAAAAATTATAATATTATACAATAAGAGGCTTCCATGCTGACTCAGTGGTGAAGAATCCGCCTGCCAATGCAGGAAACATGGGTTCGATCCCTTGAAGATCCCACATGCCACAGAAGGACTAAGCCCATGTCCCACAACTATTGAGCCTGTGCTCTAGAGCCCAGGAGCCACGACTGAGCCCATGTGCCCTAAGGCCTGTGTTCCACAACAGAAGCCCCCACAATGAGAAGTCTGTGCACTGTAAGGAAGAGTAGCCCTCACTCTCAGCAACTAAAGAAAAGCCCACGCAGCAATGAAGACCCTGCACAGCCAAAATTAAATAAATAAGGAAAATTATTAACAAAAATGATTACACAATAAAAATGGATATAATTTCATTGTATATTAGGAACAGGTTCAATTTATTATACATGGGAGCCCCAAGACTATTCCAATATACATTTTCTGCCTTTAAAAATCCTTTGAGGTGTCTTCACTGCAATAAAACGGTCCAACAGTTGTATGGTATACAAATATATCCCCAAATCATGAAACATTAATGATCTAATAAAAGCAATTCGTTTCAGGTTACAGCAACTGCAACTATGTCTTCTGTTTGGGGATTTCAGATCCTTTTATTTTCTGCATTTCACATTTTCCTCTGTGTGTGCTGGCAAACTAATAAACCCCCTACCATATTTCTTATCTTATGGTTATTTGGGGGAAGAATGATCATCTTTTTTTTTTTTTTTCCTTTTCTGAATTTCTTGCCAGTGTTCTTATAAGAAGGAATATCCAAATGCAGCTTAATTTTTGTTATGAAAGAACGACTGCATGCAGACCAACAGAAATGCCTTGGGAAACTCATGGGCTAATGAGCCATTAAATCTGAACCATTTATCTGTTAGCCATTGTCAAATGAATAACAGATACGGAAACTGAAAGATCAACATTATCAAACTAAAATGGCAACAAAGTTTCTTTACCCATCCTGGCCTATTCCACTTTTGAAGTTTCTTTTCTTAAATTTCATTTCATGGAATATATGTAGTATATAGTTTAAAAATCAAACAATTCTAAAAGGCTTTTTTTTTTTTTTCTTAATAGCTATTGTCATGAAACCTGTTTTTGTTCCTCTCTGAAAAGTTGCAGGACCTTTTATATTTCCGGCATTCAAAATTTACCTGATGACATCCTTCATGTTGATTCCACTTTCCAGCACTGCACAGGGAATTTGGTGGGTCTTTCAGGCCAGAGATTCATGCCCTTCAGTTTGAGAAAGTTTGTGGAATAATTTGTTTGATGATATTCTTCCTTCTGTTTTCTCTTCCTATTTAGGTGTTGGCTCCCTGGACCTGATTTCCCATTTCCTCACCTTCTCTCTCATGTTTTACATTTCTTAGTGTTTTAAAGTTTACATTCTAGGACATTTTCTATCACTACAACTTTCAAGGCTTCTAGTGAATGGTTTTTCATTTCTTCTTTTCAATTTCCAAGAGCTGCTTCGTTTGCCCATGAAAGTTCCTTTTTTTGTAGCGTTCTGTTCTTATTTACTGGGTACACTAACTTCTCCTTTCTCAGACAACACTAACACTAATTATATATCGTCTCCCTGGGTAGTATCCGTTCTATCTGCCCTCTCTCTCTCTATGTTCACTTCGTATTAGATATTTCTTCAATGTCTGATTGTCAGCTATCTGTTCATTTTTCAGATGAGAAACTAAAAAGCTGATTGGATGCTATCTGTAATTTGGGAGATGAGGTCAAGGGNCTAATTATATATTGTCTCCCTGGGTAGTATCCGTTCTATCTGCCCTCTCTCTCTCTATGTTCACTTCGTATTAGATATTTCTTCAATGTCTGATTGTCAGCTATCTGTTCATTTTTCAGATGAGAAACTAAAAAGCTGATTGGATGCTATCTGTAATTTGGGAGATGAGGTCAAGGGAAGGAAGCTTTTTGACTGTCTTACTCTAGACTAAGATAATAATACAAAGTCAAACTAGTTATCTCTAGTTTTCTTTTCATCTTTTGCCTCCTTTTGGCTAACTGTCTTCTCCAAAGAACACTTCCCATCTGCTTACAGGGTGACACCTGGCTAAATGATGTGGAAGGCAAGTTGAGGCATGTTATCTGATTCCTCTGGTTCTGGTCAGGGATCCTTGTATGGTCAGGCCATCCAACATGGCTGTTCCCTTGCTTTCTCTACAGACCCTGCTCCACCAGTATCTGCTTTAGCTACACCCTACTCACCTGACTGACCTTCCAACATACTTGTCCCCGATCCAGCCGGTGACTGTCCTGTATCAAAGTGGCAGTAAGGGCTGCGCCCCTCTGCTAGTTTCCCTGGCAACCGGTGAGACAACCTGAAGTCAATTCCCCGATAACCGGTAATTGCCCCTTCTCCCCAGTAGCGAAGACAGCCGACAAGATCTGTCCACTGCCCGCTGTACACACTGGGGTCTTGTTTCAGATGTATAAGCTGCCACTCTCCACTGAACTACTGATGTTTCTGTTGCTGACTCCAGGCTCTTCGTTCAGTCTTGAAGCTGGGCAAGCACAGGCCTACTGGGCCTGTGGAGTGCAGCTCAACAACCTTCCCTCAATTGTACCTAATGCTTCATATCTAGAGCCTCCGTTCTACTCTCACCCAAGGATAAACGTTCTTGAGCCTTTTGAGAGGACTATGGTACAACTCAGGCTGCATCTCAACTTTCTCTTCTTCCAGACTAGGATCTGCCTACTTGGGTCCTCGAAGTCAGCCACCAATTACAGTCATCCCTTGGTGTCCACGGGGAACTAGTTCCAGGACCCCCCACAGAACCAACATTCAAGGATGCTCAAGTCCCTCATCGTCTGCCCTCTGTATGCAAGGATGCAGAACTCATGGATATGGAGGGTGATTGCAATCCCGCCTCCAAAACATGTTATTTTCTTATTTTCCATTCTCTTCTTCATAGGTTTTCTCCTTTTAAAAAGTAATTTATTCACTGTCATCTTAGTGAAATTTTGAAAGAGGATAAAGCAAAATGTGCCTATTCGATCCGCCATCTTTAAACAGAGGTCCCTATTTCATTTTTTCCAAGGGCTTATTTTTAAGGTCATCCTCAAATACCAGCCTCACTGTCTCCTTCCCCAACTCAAGGTCACCTTGCAGCTCCTGAGGTCTGAATTTAAAGCAAAGGAGAGGAATTTCAGTTGATAAAAGACAAATGTATCCTTAAATACTTAACTGGGTACTTAACAAGAAAAGTGGGGACTTTAGTAGTCTGAAAGATGTTTTTCTCTACATAATAGATGGGTTTCTTTCTGCACACCAGAAAGATAAGAACTTCTAGAGCATNGCAGCTCCTGAGGTCTGAGTTTAAAGCAAAGGAGAGGAATTTCAGTTGATAAAAGACAAATGTATCCTTAAATACTTAACTGGGTACTTAACAAGAAAAGTGGGGACTTTAGTAGTCTGAAAGATGTTTTTCTCTACATAATAGATGGGTTTCTTTCTGCACACCAGAAAGATAAGAACTTCTAGAGCATGAAGGGGGAACTAAAAGGTCTCAGGATGTCTGTTTCAGGTGTGAGTTTATAATTCTAAAAATAAGAGAATTAAAAACCCAGCCTAATTCAATGCCTTCATTCCATTAGCAAGAAAGCTTATTGTAAAATTTAGTTAAATTAAAAGCATCAAAAATTTTTAAGGACAGATATCTTGTTTAACACTATGATTGCTTGCCTGCTAACACAGCAAATTTTTATACACCTGGAGAATGTCTCATTTTTTTTCAACTCATGGGCCTTTCCCTAATAAGCACAAATAATAAATATACAATATGCTGAAATCCATATGTTGTGGATTTATTTTTTAATGAAGCAAAGTTATTTAAGTTCTGACAAACAACAGCTGTCAAGTTAATTTTAAAATGTTAAAAATAGCTTCAGGGGTCCTTAATTCTTCTATATTTGTCCTGCATCTGTCTTCTAATTTTAAAACAAAGGCCCAACTGAATTCACTCATATAAAAGTTATAAGATGAATTTTAATCCCGTTTTTATTTAAAATTGAACTATATTCAATATTAGCATCCAGTTAAATGATCCTGAAACTTATTTGGCAATATCTACTTGTTGAAACAGGAAAAATACATCTTATGTTTCCCCCCAAAACCTAGCAATAAGGCATTATAATTGATAAACTCCACTTTATTTAGGAAAGTCAGTCAGACCTGAAATGTTGAAAGGAATGGTTACCTTATTTCTCTTTCATATACACAACCCTCAGAAGTAATCACTGTCATCTTTAATACTGAAAAAAAAAGTCTTCAACACGAACAATTCTTAAATAGCACTCAGGGAACTAAACTACTGCCTCTATTCTGGTTTTTTTTTTTTTTTTTTTTTTTAAGTTATACCATGTGGCATGAGAGCTCAAAGTTCCCTGACCAGGGATTGAACCCATGCGCCCTGCAGAGGAAATGCAGAATCTGAACCACTGGACCGCCAGGGAAGTCCCTCCACTGTATTATGAATAGGCATTTTCTGAATTTTTAGCTCTAGCTTTAGACTTTTACCAAAGAGAAGGAATAGTTCAGACTTTTGTGGCTTAATGGACATGGAACAACAGACTGGTTCCAAATAGGAAAAGGAGTATATCAAGGCTGTATATTGTCACCCTGCTTATTTAACTTCTATGCAGAGTACATCACGAGAAACGCTGAACTGGAAGAAACACAAGCTTGGAATCAAGATTGCTGGGAGAAATATGACTAACCTCAGATATGCAGATGACACCACCCTTTTGGCAGAAAGTGAAGAGGAACTAAAAAGCCTCTTGATGAAAGTGAAAGAGGAGAGTGAAAAAGTTGGCTTAAAGCTCAACATTCAGAAAACGAAGATCATGGCATCCAGTCCTATCACTTCACGGGAAATAGATGGGGAAAGAGTAGAAACAGCGTCAGACTTTATTTTGGGGGGCTCCAAAATCACTGCAGATGTGACTGCAGCCATGAAATTAAAAGACACTTACTCCTTGGAAGAAAAGTTATGACCAACCTAGATGGGATATTCAAAAGCAGAGATATTACTTTGCTGACTGAGGTCTGTCTAGTCAAGGCTATGGTTTTTCCAATAGTCATGTATGGATGTGAGAGTTGGACTGTGAAGAAGGCTGAGTTCCGAAGAATTGATGCTTTTGAACTGTGGTGTTGGAGAAGACTCTTGAGAGTCCCTTGGACTGCAAGGAGATCCAACCGGTCCATCCTAAAGGAAATCAGTCCTGAATATTCACTGGAAGGACTGATGTTGAAGCTGA
>SJYA01000761.1:432454-453248 GCA_006410615.1 Neotragus moschatus | reverse complement strand
ACACACAGACACACACACAGACACACACACACACACACACACACACACCCTGCAATGCTGCTTTTATGTACCAGAACCACAGGCCCCATTTTGATTTCAAAAATCTTAGTTTGTGCCTCTTTTCCATGTACAGTTATTGACAGCAACTCTTTAATCCTCTTAAGTGTTTGGGTTTGGATGAAAAATGATGTATCTATGGGTTCCGAGATCTATAGTGAATGTGGAGTCCTGGAAGTAAGAGAGTGATTTGGCAACTAAACCTCTCACCATGCTCTAACCTAACATGTGGCAAAGAAGAACACAGGGCCTTGGTGGACACTGTACATGAAGAGGGATATTAACAGACCATGGGCTCTGCCAAAGGACAGCCCTGGCCTGAATCAGACTGCCGCCTCTCCCATTTTGAGATGGGAGCAAGTCATTTCACGCTCTCTTAACTTCATTTTCTTCCACTATACAATGGAAATGTAAAATTTCCTTCATCAAGTTGTGATGGGGATTAAATGAGATGATGCATGAAAAGTGCTTAGCACAGTGAGGAGATACTGTGACTAAGATCCATGCCAAATAGTCCTTTATACTGTTTTAATTTGATTAAGGCTTCATTTTATGTGTTGTCTATATAGCCCAACAATACACTTTTAATTCAAAAGGTTTTTAACTTAAAAAAAAGTTGTTTAGTTTAGGCAGAGCCTCAAATTGTTGACTGAATTCAGCTGGTTAACAATACCCACAGTGAGGTATTGCAAATCAGAATGTAAGCTTCAAAGAAATTTTGCTATGTGCACAGTTTGAATCAGATGCAGTATCATGGTATCATGATGTGGGTAGTGTATGTGTACCTCCACTGATAGAAGGATAAATGAATTAATCAAGGCAATTTATAGTGCATTAATACAAATGTTGATTATATAATCAAAAGTCAAAATAGTGATGGCAAAAAAACTTTAAAACCTTCTTTTGAGGAACATTACATTTCTTTAGTAATTACACAATTAATCAATGAAGAGAAACACTTTTAAAATCACAGTGTAATTCAATTTCAAAATGGTTGTGAATGGAATCGACAGCTAAAAGTGATTAACAGTAGAAATTAACCAACCAGTCAAAATTCAAAAGAAACTGTCTTGCGCAAGCTGTTCCATTTCTCCCCGCACTGAGAATATCTCCTATGAAGACACTACCTGTATAAACCAACAGTGAAAAGTGAGACAACTACGCTCAGCACAACCTGATTTGGTTTTAATTAGATAAATATTTCAAGTGAAATCAGGGATTTTTTTACCTTGTACTGCCATTTTCTACTTTGCTTGTACAACTAGAATGTGGAATTAAATGACCACAGTCCATTGGTAATAGAACCAGATCAAAGTAGACAAGTTTTACTGAGTTTTACTCCGATAATTCAGGCTGTATTTTGGCCTTGTGATTTGCCGGTTTGGTACAGTAAACCCTGGTTTCTAAATTATACCCCAGCAAGTCCACAGAATTACCACCTAATTGTGACTTGAGAAAGTATATGTATCTGACAATGTATCTTGTTTTAATAAATGCAGCAAACAGTAAAAAAAAGAAAAATGCCCTAACTATCTGGAAATGAGAGCAGTGTCCATCTGGTGGGGTTTGGGTCTTAGCCACAGTAATGCTCCTTTCCTTAGCACACCATGTGGCATTTTGCCATGGGAAGCCCACCACTGCACCAAGTAGGTTTTATTACTTTGGTGACTGGGCAAAGTTTTGTTTTCTTCCATTAATAAAAAGAATCTTTCTTTAAAGCAAGATACTGGCAAAGTTATTTTTGAAGTGGATATGTTACATAAATTTGACCTTAAGGAATCTATGAATTTCCAGTGAACTCTCACAAAGAAAGCAAGCTTTGTGATACTCCATCCATTTTACCCTTTAGCCTCCTTGATATAAAGACTGCCATGTCCCAAAGCAGTTCATGTTAGCTGAAAGGTGATTCTAAAAAAAAAAGAATTTTTTTTTTTAATCCCTTTGAAACTTGGAGTAGGCATTTAAAGGTTAATCAAGACACCCATTTTGGGAATTTTCCTCTAGCACAGCTGGTGGGGGGGCACCCCTTGAATTGTGAACAAGACACAAGGTCTTTTAATGGCTACTTTACAAAAAAATCGCTGGGTAAATATTTCCATAAACTATTTTTCACACTAGTGCGTCTGTTCCCAACCTTATTTGAAACGAAAGATTGATACTAATCACTTTTATTGTCTTCAAACAACCAAGAAAGGGAAGAAAAAAGATGGAGAGAAACAATGGGGTTTCACATCCTCAGACTGCTCAAGGAATTTCCAATTATAAACATGAACGCTGTTGGTATTTTAAAGTGTAAGAATATGGGGGTTACATTACCTAGCATAGGTGGAAATACACCTAAAAACAATGTCAAAACAGGTGATTTGTATAAACCAGAAACTTTTATCTATTTGCAAACTTAACCAGTAGTACTCTCCTATCCTGTACTTAAATGAAATTAAACCCTGTCAACCACAAATATCAGGATAAAGATCTTTGATGTCAACCACTACATTCTGAAGCAAGTTTTTATTAACTGTGCATTTTGTAAATAACATTTATCTTCAGAGTTCCAAACACAATACCCATTTCCAGGTAAACAGTAAGTGCCAAGGAACAACTGTGTTGAGTTAATTTATGACCCTACACATTCCTTCCTCTGAAATATATTTTAACACTTTAATTGAATTGACCATGGCTTCGTTGAGCTAATAAAAGGCACTTCCTATCTTTAAGCTAATTTTATTTCCATTAAAATGGCCTATGCAACACAGGTAATTCGAAACAGCAAGTACATCTCTAATACTGCAGCTCTCCAAAATGCTGTTTTGTATAACATGTTTGATTATGAAAATCAAGGCTATTCTGCAACACTGCAAATTATACAAAAACAAAGGACCAGCACCTAAATTTGAGTTATGTAACCCCTTTTAATTTTTTCCCTACTAACCCAATAGTAGATTTAAAGTTTTCCTAAAATAAAAGAAAGATCAAAGTTAAATTATTGAATAAAAATTATTGGTCATAATTCCTGTCAACATTTTTATATTTATCTTAAAGTTCACCTACATCAACTATGATCCTTTTTAGAAGAGATGTTTGGAAGACAGTGAGGCACAGAAGTTAAGAATACGGGTTCTAGAACCATCAAGACTTGGTTCATGTGGCAGCTCTGCCACTCACTACGGAGCTGCCTCCCTGGCCTCCACTTCCTATTCTCTAAAGCTGGGATAACAATGTACCTACATCAAAAGCATCAATGAAAGTGACAATCCATATAAAGCGCCATGCCTGGGACACAGGTGCTCAATAGACATTAAATGTCACCAACGGACCAAAGTCCATCACAAAGGAGAGTCAAGGGATGAATACCTCTTGCAAAGAAATCCGGGCATTTTCCTGTCTAGAGGGCAGTGAGAAGTTCTGGGGTAGAGAAGCAGAGAGTGCAAGTGCAAACTCATGGACAGAGAGGTCTGCAGGTGGGCTGGGGCCACTTTGTAAGGGCCTTGCATGTGAACTCTTGTGAGGAGTGATCCATTGGTATATTTCTGCAGGGCCAGAGCATGATCAGAATTGCCTTGTAGAACAGTGGCCGTGGCTGCAGTGTAGAAAATGGCTCCAAGGATGCAGACAGAGGCTGAGGCAGAAAGACCAGCTGGGAAGCTGTTCTGTAGTCACGGTGCCTTACGTGTGAGGATGAGAATGAGAGGAAGGCTTGGATTTGAGAGTGAGTTCCCAGGTAGACCCAACAGTTTATGGTGCCGCTTTTTATAGGAGCCTTGTGAGATGATCTTGTCAAGGATGATGTGTCCAACATCAAACATGGACCAGCACCATCATCTCTAAAAACAGATTCAGATGACTAAATGGTTAAGAAAGGAGAAGTGAGGCAGTTAGACTGGCTTATTGGGAAAACATAGAATCTAAGGGTATGTTTTCCTAAAGGAAAACTGTCTCCTTTCCTTCTTCCAAACTCGAGATGCAACACTAAAGATTCATTAAGCAGGCAACAAGCACTACAGGAGGGCCCATCTCATGACCAGGACAACTTGTCATGGAAAGACTTTACTGGAAGCCCATGAAGACATGGCTCATGTCTGGCATGCAGAGGGCACTTAATAAAGGTACGTCTATTGAATTTCATAAGCGGGAGGTGAACAGAACAGTGGGCTGGGTCTCAAAATTACCCAAATCTTCTTAGCTCTTGTGTTTTGATTTGCTCATTTATAAGAGGGAAATGAAAATGTGAGGTATTAAAGAAAATTCTTAAGTAAGGCATGATCAAGAAGTAGTGATGTTGGGAAAGAATAACTACCCAAGTTCCATATCTAGTGATAAGTATAATCTATTAATTTTAGAGGCTTCCTTGGTAGCTCAGTGGTAAAGAATCTGCCTGCCATTGCAGGCAACATGGGTTAGATCCCTGATTCGGGAAGATCCCACATGCTGTGGGGCAACTAAGCTCATGTGCCACAGCTGTTAAAGCCTGCATACCTAGAACCACACTCCACAACAGGAAAGGCCACAGCAGTGAGAATCCTGAGCACTGCAGCTAGAGAGTGGCCCTCTCCCTCCACAACTAGAGAAAAGCCTGCACAGCAGTGAAGACTCAGCACAGCCAAAAATAAATAAATAAATAGTTATATTAAGAAAAGAAATCTGGATCTATAAAAAGAAACAGAATATGAAACATGGTAAACATGTGGATAAATAAAACTAAAAATATTTATATATACTCTATATTCTTTAATGTCTGTCTAAAATGTTATTATCTTTTTTGCCCTAAAGCAATTAAACAAATAAAATGAAGTGTAAGCATTCTCAAATCTACATGAGAAAGCTAAATTTGTGTGAAAGTCTCACTGTGGCAAGGAAAAAATTCTATTTAAGGAAAGTTCTTCATGAACTTACGATTACTAGGGGGAAGGGATTGGAGAAGGATAGTTAGGGAGTTTGGGATTGACATGTTGTTGTTTAGCTGCTAAACCGTGTCCAACTCTTTTGTGACCCCATGGACTGTAGCCCACCAGACTCTTCTGTCCTTGGGATTTCTCAGGCAAGAATACTGGAGTGGGCTGCCATTTCCTTCTTGAGGGGCTCTTCCCAACCCAAGGATTGAAACTGTCTCCTGCTTGGTAGGTGGATTCTTTACCAATGAGCCACCTGGGAAGTTGAGATTGACAGGCTGTACACACTGTATTTAAAGCAGATGACCAACAAGGACCTACTGTGTAGCACAAGGAATGCTGCTCAATATCCTGTAATAACCTAAATGGGAAAAGAATTTGAAAAGGAATAGTTACATACATATGTATAACTGAGTCACTTTACCATACACCTGAAACTAACACAACATCGTTAATCAACTACACTCCAATATAACATTTAAAAAGGTCATCAAAAGAAGAACTCTTCTTCAGTTTTGAGAAAAAGTAAACATTTGCAGGAAGTCTTCATATTTATAAAGGTAAGAACATAATACTTAAGCCTGGTTTTACATCTATCTTTAAATGTCATTTCATAATAAAATATTACTATTTTAAAAATCTTGGGTATTATGCAAAAATTAAATGTATTGAATTTGAATTGCTGGAAATGTGTATATTCTATCAATCAGGCACGATTTGATACAATTAGGAATATGACAGTGAGACTCTATTTGATATTCTCACAGTTGCTCAAAAAATATCCACTGACATACTTATTAGAACGGCCAAAATTCAGAACACTGACAACACTAAATGCCAGTGAGGATGTGGAATAACAGGAATGTTCAATCATTGTTGGTAGGAATACAAAATGGCACAGCCACTTTGACAGAGAGTTTGGCAGTTTCTTTTATAACTAATCATACTCTTACCATCAGTTCAGTTCGGTCGCTCAGTCGTGTCTGACTCTTTGTGACCCCATAAATCACAACATGCCAGGCCTCCCTGTCCATCACCAACTCCCGGAGTTCACTCCAAGTCTCGTCCATCGAGTCAGTGATGCCATCCAGCCAATAGGATCTAGCAATTACCTTCTTTTGGAATTTACCCAAAGGAATTGAAAACTTGTTGTTCAGTCACTCAGTTGTGTCTGACTCTTTGTAACCCTATGGACTGCAACATGCCAGGCTTCCCTGTCCTTTGACACCTCCCAGAGTTTGCTCAGATTCATGTCCATTGAGTCGGTGATGCCATTCAACCATCTCATCCTCTGTCCTTCCCCTTCTCCTCTTATGTTTTCACAAATATGGATGTGGATCAAACCGGGTCTCCTGCACTGCAGGCAGATTCTTCACCCTCTGAGCCACCAGGAAAGCCCATGGATGTTTATAATAGTTTTATTCATAACTGCAAAAATTTGAAAGCAACTAAGATATCCTTCAATAGGTAAATGGGTAAATAAACTGTGGTACATTCAGATAATGGAATATTATTCAGTACTAAAAGAAAGGAGCTACGGGGCCATTAAAAGATATGGAGGAAACGTAAATGAATATTACTATAAAGTCAATCAGAAAAGTCTATATACTGCATGATTCCAACAATACAACATTCTGGCAAAGACAAAACTTTGGAGACAGTAATAAGGTGAGCGGTTGCTAAGAGCTGGGGGAAGGTGGAGCACAGAAAATCTTTAGGGCAAAGAAAATACCCTGCATATGACAACAATGTATGGTTATATCCCACACAATGTACAACACCAAGAATGAACTGTAATGTGAACTATGGGCTTAGGGTGACTATGATATGCTAATGCAGGTTCATCAGTTGCAATTAACGGATCATCTTGTGAGGAATGTTGATAGTGGGGGAGGCCACGGATGTGTGGGGGCAGAAGGTATGTTGAAAATCTGTGTACCTTCCTCTCATTTTACTTTTACTGTGAACCTAAAACTGTTCTAAAATTTTTTTTAATCCACTGAGTATGAATAATAAAGAAATAATAATCACATACCTAATATGGATGTGAAATCCATATGATGGATGTGTGAAGGAACTGTGCTAATTTTTTAAAAGGATTGCACAGCCTCTTCTCTCTCATAGAAAACAGTCCTTGTAGCATCTGAAATCTTCATGTGGAAATCCAAAGATAGCTCTTTGCCTCTAAAGTATCACCACTACAGGCAATTTCCCTTGAAAACAGCCCCTCTCCCTCTGCACTTCTTTTAAGTGAATAGGTGTGTCAGATTTAGACTTTCTGCTCTGGGGCACTACACATGGGAACACTTACAAAATTACACTAAAAAAATAGGTGGTTTTTTTTTTTTTTTAATTAGGAAAAATTTCTAGTCCTTCAAAACTAGATATTTTACTTTGATTTTATTTGTAATCAAAATATTTCTCCGGAAGCATTTTCTGTAGTCTTAATTACTTTAATTAAACATCTTCCTATGGGACTTTTATATCACCACTGCATGATAATCTTGCAGATGGCAAAGATTTAATGTGGAATTAAACTAAGCTATTAATTATATACACAAGTTAAAAGAAATTTAAATGAATGACCTTTAAAAATGCTTGTCATACTTCTAATGGGCAGAATGGCAGCTGTTTTCCTACTTAACTGGGAGACACCAGAGTCAGTCGAGTCAAGGATGAAGCACTTATACCTTGCTACTGGTTTTTATGAAATAAAATACTAACCTTTTATTTAAAATGCCACCACAGGATAAAAATGTGACTCTTAGAGAAGTCAGGTCATTTCAGATCTTTTGCTGATATATCTGATCAAAAACTGAAAACTATCCCAAGCTAGTACATGGTGTATTTTCATGTATTCTCAATGAGAGGCAGACACCGAAGTCTTTAAAAGATGGTCTCCACTGAAGACTCATTTTAAAGTAAATAAATGGAGAACCTCTCTTTTGCAATCAGATGGCAAGATGGAAAGTGTTCAATGCAAGTTAGGAATAAGAGTTATGTAAATACTTGCTCTTGGATGATCACCTCCTCTGGAAGGAAGACAAAGCGACTAAGTAACAATTCAACATGTACAAATAGCAGAGTCTTCCATAAAATTATCTTCAGGAAATAAGAAAAAACCTTTTTTTTGTGGTTCTGAATACTGTTCTAATGAAAGTCTGTCTTTTCTTCTTCCCTCACTCATAAGGAGAAAACTCCCAGCTTGGGAGTTTTCTGCTTCATGGACGTAGAGTTGCATCTTCAAACTCATTAGCTCCAAGTTTACGAAAAAGAAAGAATCCGCTACATTACGGGCTTTTATTTCTGCTTCTTCAGTTAGGAGACAATGTAACTCATTATTTTAAATGAGACACTGACACAGAGCCTGAAAGTCATTATTTTACACTTTAGAAACACCATGAATCATTCCCCCTAAATTATATTCAAGTCACCGTTTAGTCCTATAAACCCTCCATAATGCTAACTTGCCTAGTCAAACATAAGTTCTCTTTCTTGAACTGGCATTTTCTTTACTATTCCTCTGGGGGAACAAAACAGAGATCAGAAGCTCCTGAAGATTCCTGACATGTTCCCTAAAAATCCCTGAGACACTAGAGAAAAAAATACAACAGGCAAAGATCCTAAGGAAGGAAGGAAAGAAGGCTTCACAGAGGATCTACTGGCCACGAGATGGAAAAAAATTCAGTGTATTTTGTCCACTTACTATTACAAGAAAAACACAACTGTGTTCATTGAATATA
The DNA here is from genome assembly GCA_006410615.1 of Neotragus moschatus. Classification (NCBI taxonomy): domain Eukaryota; kingdom Metazoa; phylum Chordata; class Mammalia; order Artiodactyla; family Bovidae; genus Neotragus; species Neotragus moschatus. The sequence goes on along the minus strand of SJYA01000761.1, from coordinate 444,562 downwards.
TGTCGTATTGCTAAATATCCTAAGGCTTTGTTTTCAACGTACAATAAATAGTGTGAAGGCTTCCCAGGTGGCACTAGTGGTAAAGAACCCTTTTCTTTATGCAGGAGACATAAGAGATGTGGGTTCAGTCCCTGGTTTGGGAAGATTCCGTGGAGAAGGGAATGGCTACCCACCTCAGTATTCTTGCCTGGAAAATCACGTGAACAGAGGAGCCTGGCGGGCTACAGTCCATCGGGTCACAGAGTCAGAACATGACTGAGGCAACTTAGCATTCACTGGGATAACAAATAGTGTTAAATAACGGTACCTTTCCACCAATGATAGATCAAATACTCTGGGCCTCTGATAAAGGATCTCTTAGGCTCACAGCCCCTTGCCCCTTCCCCCTTCACACCATGTAGTTTTACAAATATAAATCAGAAGGGCTTAAAAATCTATATATTGTTAACTTTTTCCATTCCATGATTGTCTACAATCAACAGCCGAGAAAGTGTGTGTGTTTTAATTTAGGAAGAAGAATAATGCTGAGTCCAACCCTTACTTAACCCTTTTCAATTTACATAAAACATGAAAATTCAGAGGTGACTTTTCAAAGGCAATTCAGTCATAGCTAATTCTGATTTATTTGAATATAGTTGACAAGGTATTTTAGATTCAAGACAAAATGGCAGTGGTTAATAATCAGAAGCATATCTTTCTCTATAAACAGAATGATAACACAGTGAGAAGCGGAAGGAAAAGCATTATTTTTTACTTCTCTACTTATTTATAATATCATTTCTCATTTAAAAAGCTCTGTTCTCCCAGGATTTCTACTTCTATCAGTAAATCCTAAGGAAACAATCACAGATGTGCAAAAAGATTTATATATAGGGTATCCAAAGAGTAATTTTTAATATTGAAAAACAAGAAGGACCTTGAAGATTCAACATGATGGGATCAAGAACTGGTTAAATACTTACAAAATCATGTGGTATAAAATCATGCAGCTATTAAATGATGCTATAGAGTCAGGGCTGTCCAACAGAAATAAGACCACAAGTGATATCTGTAACTTTAAAAATAGATGCATGAAAAAAAAGTTTTTTAAAAAGTGAAATTAATTTTATTAATATATCTTATTTAACCCAGTATTTCATTAGGTAATCAATATAAAAACCAATAATGGGGAATTCCCCTACCCCTTTTTGTTTGGTACTGCCTCTGAAATTTGATGAGTTTTTTGTGGTTACAGGATATCTTAATTCTAACTAGCCACAATTTAGTGCTCAACAGCCCATGCTGCTGTGGTGACAGTACTAAAGAGTGCAGTTACAGACAACATTTAGATTTAGAAAGTAGTTAATAATGCATGAAAATTCAAAAACAGATTATATGACATATGTACAGTATGATTCTGCTGCTGCGTCGCTCCAGTCGTGTCCGACTCTGTGCCACCCCATAGACGGCAGCCCACCAGGCTCCCCCGTCCCTGGGATTCTCCAGGCAAGAACACTGGAGTGGGTTGCCATTTCCTTCTCCAATGCATGAAAGTGAAAAGTGAAAGTGAAGTCACTCAGTCCTGTCCGACCCTCAGCGACCCCATGGACTGGAGCCTTCCAGGCTCCTCTGTCCATGGGATTTTCCAGGCAAGAGTACTGGAGTGGGGTGCCATTGCCTTCTCCACAGTATGATTCTAATTGTATGCTTTAAAAATTCATGAATGGGAGAAAAAAACATGGGAAGATACATGACAAAATGTTTACAATGCTATTCTAGGAAACAGGATTATAGTTGTTTTATTTCTTTTTTTCTTTTCTGTATTTTCTAAATGTTTGAAAATAAACCTGTATTTTTTTTGAAGTTAAATAAATGATTCTGTTAATATGCTCCAATTAGCACTGATTAGATCTGTGGTGACCTTAGACATTCAATTATTTCTAAGAATTCGGTCCCTGAAAAGTATCTGTGTTTGTCTTTGTTTCGTATTGCATACTAGTGAATACAAATTTTATTGTCTATAGAGAATAATTCACATTACAAATAGGACTTATATTTTGAACATGAACTCTAACATTTGCTCCTTAAGTGTGGTATGTGTAATTACATTATAATAACTGTGAGTGAATTATTTCATCGTCTATTAAATAACCATTTGTTAAGTCTAGATAACAATCATAAATAGCCATTACTTACACAGTTTCCATTCAAAGTACTCAGGGGATTGTACAGTAATATACAGTATGACCAGCACCTCCTTGTACCTCCAAATCACACCACAAAAAGAAAGAGAGAGAATATATAAAATTGACAAAGATGCTAAATACAGACCAAATCCACTTTGAAAAAGCGAGACTAACCTGAAATGAATGTGGTATCCCTGGCATCCACCTTCATGGAGCTTTTCCTGCTGACCCTCTTCATCACTGTACCCACAATCCCCCACAGAAGGGTCTTACGACAAACCAGCCTATGTTTCCTTTTCAACCATCTCTCTCAATATTCCCCATGACTAGCTCCATACTGTCTAGCTCTCTGGCATTCCTCATTGTATCCTCAACAAAATTCCTATGACCCTTAAGTAGGTCCAGAAAACATCTGACATTAATCTAGTTTACTGAGAAATATTTATTGAGCTCCTACTTACTGCCTAAAGTGGGGCTTACATCAGTTAGGAGAAATACACAAAAACATAAAAATAAAAAAATAATTAAAAATGGTGGTAAGGCAAATAAAGGAAGAGAATACTATGAAAGAAAATAATTATTGGGGCTTGGAGCAGGAAGGGGTGGTGGTCAAGAAAGGCCTCTCCAATGATGAAGGACAAATTCATCGATTCTGAGATCTGATGGATGAGAGAGAGAAAGTGGGAAGAAGTGCCTTCCTACAGATATGCCTGTCCTGGCCCCGGGTGGATGGGGGATCAGGTGAATTCAGGAATCCAGAGTTGGCTGGGTTAGGGTTCGGGTTAGGGAAGCTTCCCTTCCCTAACTCATGGGAGGCTGGCAGAGGGGCCAGCAACAGTGTGTCAGCATGGTAATTATTATTATTAACAGATAAACAGCAATAGATTATTAGCATTAGATAAAATGTATTAAGCATTTTTGATGAGCCAGGTCCATGCTAAGAGCTTTGCATACAATCAGGGACTGACTCCTCACAGCAGTGCTGTGAGGTGTGGATAATTAAGCACTTGAGAGGTTAGTACCTGTATGAAGTAACACGACTTATAAAGCCCAGAGCAGGGTCTGTGGACACAGCACCCTCTTTGTGAACAGTCTCTCCTTGCATGTTTTGTACCCAGATGTCCACAGCCCCCAGAGTTATGGGCAAAGGCATAGTATTTTGAAAGAGTATACTGGAAAAAAAACAAAGAAACAGATTTCTGTTCTTAGAAGGATAAACCTATCTTATGGACACAAAAGACCAAATTCACTCATGTCTAAACCATGGAGGAAGGACAAAGAAAAGTATATATAGCACACTATGGTAGATACCTACAGGTTTTGTCTTCCTGATACGTATTTTCATTTTTTTTTTAATAAAAACTATTTTCTTTAGGCAGCTCTCCCTCCCCTCCCCTCAGTCTACAGTGGTTTTTGGTAGGACAGACCCTACTCCTGGTTTAGGACCAAGCATAAGACCCTTTCACACCTAGGCAACTGGAATATTTCACTTCCTTGGCCAGTTTCTGGCTCAGAGATGGTCTATGACTGATGGCATATGAGCTCCATCTGGGACTTTTCTAAATGAGAAAGATATAAAGTTACAGCTGTTGGTGTGCATACTGCCTCCATATTGGATGATACTGCATAGAAATGAGCCAGCAAGGGGAAAAATATGCCAAGAGATGAAGAGTTGGACTGGAGTCCTCAGTCCACACTGAGCACAAGTGTTCAAACAAACTAGAAACAAGCAAGCCTGCAGATTTACTCCTAGACTTTCCAGCTGAATGGACCAACAAGTTCTCTTTCTCAGAGAAGCTATTTTGAGCTGGATTTTTCAACCAACAAAGACCTAGTATGGATCAGAGTCTGAAGAGACTGGAGAGACATGAGGGCCAGAATAAGGTCAGTATTAGCCATGATGGCAAGAAAGTGGTCATTACATGACCACTGAGAAAACTGAGACATCCAGATGGCTGGAGGAAAACTGCCCCTCCTTCCTGGCAGCAGGCAGCCAACAAACTGGAAAGCACAACTTTGAGATGTAGGTGAAAAGAGTCAGCAGGCAATAAAGAGTTATCAGCTGCTTGAGGTGCACCAGACTTGGTGCTGGGTGCAGAAATATGCTGATTACCAAGACACAGTCCCTTTCTGCTTTGGCATTCACAGCTCCAGAGGGCAAAGGAAGGAAGCACAGGTTAGCATATCCACATCATAATTTACTTACAAACTGAACACAGGGAGTAAAACCAGCACCTGATTAAAAAGAGTCTTGGTCTAGACATAAACATCTTCCAGTGAACTATATAATGAAAGGTTCAAATGTGCAGAGGCCAAAAGACAGGGAGACCTGGACAATGAGAGACCAGCATGGCGAGGAGTAGCAGCTATGGGCAGAAAGGCACAGAATCAGAGCTGTGGGAATCTAAGTGGACTCTGGTCTGTTTCTAGAAATAAAGATGCTAAAGAAAGAAATCAAACTAGGAATAGAGAAAAGAATGTTGGTGGTGGGTGGCACTCACCACAAAGAGCCAAGGTGAAAACTGCCTCCAGCTGCTACAAATGACAGCCCTGCAAAATTTTCCTGGCCTTTACCAGCCTAAAAGATGATGCTGTGAAAGTGCTGCAATAAATATGCCAGCAAATTTGGAAAACTCAGCAGTGGCCACAGGACTGGAAAAGGTCAGTTTTCATTCCAATCCCAAAGAAAAGGCAATGCCAAAGAATGCTCAAACTACCACACAACTGCACTCATCTCACATGCTAGCAAAGTCATGCTCAAAATTCTCCAAGCTAGGCTTCAATAGTACATGAATCGAGAACTTCCAAATGTTCAAGCTGGATTTAGAAAAGGCAGAGGAACCAGAGATCAAACTGTCAATATCTGCTGGATCATAGAAAAAGCAAGAGAATTACAGAAAAACATCTACTTCTGATTTATTGAGTATGGTTTGACAAAAAACTGAAAAATTCTTAAAGAGATGGGAATACCAGTCCACCTTACCTGCCTCCTGAGAAATCTGTACGCAGGTCAAGAAGCATATCCAGTTAGAACCGAACATGGAACAACAGACTGGTTCCAAATTGGGAAAGGAGTATGTCAAGGCTGTATACTGTCACCCTGCTTATTTAACTTCAGAGTACATTATGCAAAATGCCAGGCTGGATGAAGTACAAGCTGGAATCAAGATTGCAGGGAGAAATATAAATAACCTCAGATATGCAGATGACAACACCCTTATGGCAGAAAGGGTAAAGGAACTAAAGAGCCTCTTGATGAAAGTGAAAGAGGAGAGTGAAAAAGCTGACTTAAAACTCAACATTCAAAAAGCTAAAATCATGGCATCTAGTCCCATCACTTCGTGGCAAATAGATAGGGAAACAATGGAAATAGTGACAGGCTTTATTTTCTTGGGCTCCAAAATCACTGCAGATGGTGACCGCATCCATGAAATTAAAAGATGCTTGCTCTTTGGATGAAAAGTTATGACCAACCTAGATAGCATATTCAAAAGCAGAGACATTACTTTGCCGACAAAGGTCCTTCTAGTCAAAGCTGTGGCTTTTTCTATAGTCATGTATGGATGTGAGAGTTGGAACATAAAAAAAGCTGAGTGCCGAGGAATTGCTGCTTTGAACTGTGGTGTTGGAGAAGACTCTTGAGAGTCCCTTGTACTACAAGGAGGTCAAACCAGTCAATCGTAAAGGAAATCAGTCCTGAATATTCATTGGAAGGACTGATGCTGAAGCTGAAGCTCCAATACTTTGGCCACCTGATGGAAAGAACTGACTTACTGGAAAAGACCCTGATGCTGGGAAAGACTGAAGGCCAGAGAAGAAGGGGACGACAAAGGATGAGATGGCTGGATGGCATCACCGACTTGATGGACTCGAGTTGGGTAAACTCCGGGACTTGGTGATGGACGGGCAAGCCCGGAGTGCCGCAGTCTGTGGTGTCACAAAGGGTCAGACACAACTGAGCAACTGAACTGAACTTACTAGCCTAGCTCATCTCTGCTCTGACCAATTGCTATATTTCCCTGATCAATTCCACATCTGGCTCCCTCCTCAGTGAGGCTGGACATGAGCTGCCCTCCTGAACACAGGATCCAGGGCCCCAGAACTAACCCAGAGCTCCCAGCTTCTGGTTTCCCATTTCCCGGTGTTTCCAGCCTTCAAACCGGGCCTCTTCCCAATGTGAAGTGCAGTTATGTAGGTTTTCCATCCCATTTGCTACGAAGACTCATTAAGTTTCATGCCCCAAATCAGGGATTTAACTCATATTTATTGGGGATGAATGCTCTTAAATTAACTGTTTGGTAAAACTACATGTAGTTCACCTAAAGAGTTATTTTGGTCCTTCTCCATTCTTGTATACATATTCTTTATATACACTTCACTCCTATATTTATAAAATCTCAACATAAAGATCCCATTTGGGTGTTACTAAATCAAAGCACCTCACCCACACAAATATGTCCCCTGAATTATCTGTTTCATGTTACATAGGGCCTGTGGGGAGACTATTCTTGAATAAATGCACCAAGGAACAAAGAAAACAAAACCCAGTAACACGGACCAAGTAAATGGACTTGATACCAACTTTGGTAATTTGAGGAGACATTTAATCATCACTCATACAACAAATTTATAGTGTCTACTGTGATGGCATCACCAACTCAATGGACATGAGTTTGAGCAGGCTCTGTGAGTTGGTGATGGACACGGAAGCCTGGCATGCTGCTGTCCACGGGGTCACACAGAGTCAGACAAGACTGAGTGACTGAAGTGACTGGGCTGTGACGGGGCTTCCCAGGTGGTGCTGGTGGTAACGTCTATGGTAAAGTCTCCGGCACAGGGGACTTAAGAGACACAGGTTCAATCCCTGGGTTGGGGAAGATCCCCTGGAGTAGGAAATGGCAATCCACTCTAGTATTCTTGCCTGGAGAATCCTGTGGACAGAAGAGCCTGCTGGGTTACAGTCTATAGGGTCACAAAGAGGCCCGACTGAAGCAACTTAGCACACACACACAAGCCAGGTGGAGGGGGTAATTTTTTTTTCCTCTACCTTAATTTTTAAACATTACTATTTAACAGAAAGCATACAGTGTGCCTGGGGCTTCCCAAGTGGCTCAGATAGTAAAGAATCTGCCTGCAATGAAGGAGACCTGGGTTCAACCCCTGGCTGAGGAAGACCTCCTGGAGAAGGGAATGGCAACCCACTCCAGGATTCTTGCCTGGAGAATTCTATGCATAGAGGAGCCTGGTGGGCTACAGTCCACGGGGTTGCAAAGAAACAGACACGACTGAAGTGCCTGAGCACCCAAGCATGTGTATATCAGACAAGAGATCCAGGCTCCGGGGAGAGAGCGGGACAAGTTATATGTGCTGAGGACTGAACTATGCTCTTCTCCTTTGCACCACTTGATAAACACATCTTTCCTTCCTGCTTTGCTGACTCTGCCCAGGTTAAACTCTTAAAAATGGCATGTTCACTTCAAGATTCAGTTGTTCAGAGAAACATTCTTTCAACAAAAGCAGTCGTATGACATTAACACTAAAACACACACACAAAACCCTACCCAAAAAGAACCCTTTAAGATCATCTAATTCAACTCATCGCCTACAGATGACAAAACCGAGGCAAAGTAAATTAAGGGTTCTTGCCCACCATGGTCCATATCATTAGTGTTGGAACAAGTATGAAATCTTTTGCTTTTCATCCAGTGCTTTCTTCTCTTGCACTGTCCAATACTTCAGCCACTAGCTCCATGTGGCTATTTAAGTTTAAATTTAGAATTAAAATTTTAGTCCCTCAGCTCTACTCCCTCCATTTCAAGTGCTCAGTAGTCACATAAGCTCAGTTCAGTTCAGTTACTCAGTCGTGTCCCAACTCTTTGTGACCCCATGGACTACAGTACGCCAGGCCTCCCTGTCCATCACCAGTTCCTGGAGTTTACTCAAACTCATGTCCATTGAGTCGGTGATGCCATCAACTATGTCATCCTCTGTCGACCCCTTCGCCTCCTGCCCTCAATCTTTCCCAGCATCAGGGTCTTTTCAAATGAGTCAGCTTTTCACATTAGCTGGCCAAAGTATTGGAGTTTCAGCTTCAACATCAGTCCTTTCACATAAGCTAGTGGCTCTTGTATTAGGCAGTGGAGAAAAGAGACTATTTTCATCATCTTAGAAAATTCACTGGACAGTGTTGTGGGGTCTAAAACACACTGCTTGTATTACTCCAGCTGAGCACTTCTCAAACTTCAATAGGTGTAGTACTCACCTGGGGATCTTATGAAAATGCTGATTCTGAGACCGTAGATCGGGATGGGGCCTGATATTACACAGTCCTCACAAGCTTCCAGCAACAGAGCGGCTGCAGGTCTGAGCATCGCACTTGGAGGACACAGTATCACGATTCTGGCTCATTACTGCAGTTCATACAGAAAGGGCCAGGGTCCTAAGTTTGATGTGTATGATGTTTTTATTTTTCCCATGAGGTTTTAAGCTCCTTTAGACAGCACCACATTTTATTCTTCCCATCCCTCTTCATGACTGCAGAGCATAGGGTTACACCAGGACAAAGTTCTCCCACCTGTAACTGCATTATATTTGGCTTAAGTTACCGCCATGCTCTCCAGTATTCTTGCTGAGAAAATTTCATGGACAGAGGGGCCTGGTGGGCTACAGTCCACGGGGTTGCAAAGAGTCAGACAGGATGGAGTGATTGACTATGCACTGCAATGCTACATGTAAGAGTTTCTCACCACCCCCACCCCCTTTTTTTTTTTAAAAGCCACACCATGCAGCTTGTGAGATCCTAATGCCCTGACCAGGAATTGAATCTGGCCTTTGGCAGTGAGAACATGGAGTCCTAACCACTGATGACCAGGGAATTCCCTCCTTTTCTTGTTATAAGACACCAGAGCTTTGACCTAACCATTCATTGTCTCTGATTTCTCAAAAGTGAGATACTGGTAGCTGTACTATGTCAACTTCAAGAAAACACATGGNAGTATGCACTGCAATGCTACATGTAAGAGTTTCTCACCACCCCCACCCCTTCTATTTTTAAAAGCCACACCATGCAGCTTGTGAGATCTTAATGCCCTGACCAGGAATTGAATCTGGCCTTTGGCAGTGAGAACATGAAGTCCTAACCACTGATGACCAGGGAATTCCCTCCTTTTCTTGTTATAAGACGCCAGAGCTTTGACCTAACCACTCATTGTCTCTGATTTCTCAAAAGTGAGATACTGGTAGCTGTACTATGTCAACTTCAAGAAAACACATGGCAATTAGTTGTACTTTACGGTTTTAAAATGAATTGTGAATTTTACTAAAGGATACATATTTAAAATAATATTTAAATAATTAAGAAGAAAATAAGGTATTTTATAGCTTGAATGGATGCTAAATAGTCTCCTGAGAGTACAAATATTTGAATATTCAAATTCTATCATTAGAAAACGATTATAATGTTTCCAAAAATAATACAATCAGAAATTTTTATCTGTATCTTTATATGACTGTGGTCTTATTTCCTGCCCTGGAAACAGAGCGCACCCTTTCTTAATGGGACAGCTGACAGCTGTCTTGGTATGAGCAGGCACCTCTATAATCCTTATCATAGTCTTCCATCAGCAATTTCCATTTACCTAGAAATTTCAGTGATTAATGTATGTAGTCAGTTATTAAGGACTCTGCATTAGGTTTAAGAGATCAGTCACTTTTGCATCTGAAAGTCACATATTTATACACTATGCTTTTAAAGAAATAAGAGTCCTTGTGCCTTTCTAAACGTATTCCTTACAAAGCAACAAGAGAAAAAGTTTTATTAATGCACAAGACTGAAAGAAATGTCAAGTATGCTAGAGTTCTGGTTTTGATTTAGGACTTCAGAGAAAGTAAAAGCAGCAGTGGAACAGAAGAGCCCTTTAATTACAATCCAATGTCCTAGAGAAGAATATTTGATATCTCTTCCAGTTGGCAGTCGAGCTGGGGTAAGAAAACCAACTGCGATGAGTACAACATAAAACCACCCCACCTCGTCAAGTTAATCAGGAATTACATCGCATGTCATAAACCTCCCTGGTTTTGTTTAAGACCTTCTTGGACACATTAAAAGATGGAAATGTTTCAAGAGTTAAATCAATAAATTTATTTACTCTACACAACCTAAGCCAATAAAAGTTTGTTCTAAGATTCCTCAGACTCCACTTCCCTTTGGAGAGGGTAACTAAATGAGCATTTTTCTCTCCCAGGACAGTAGACTGCTCTGACAGGCAGATGGCAACAGTATGATGGTTCAGAGCCTGAGTCTGGAGTCACTGGCTGCACACAGATACTCCACTCAGCCTCCTCATCGTGTGAGCCTCAGGAAAATTAGCTATCTCTCTAAGACTGTTTCTTCGTCTGTAAAATGGGAATAAGAATAAGATTGTTGGGAGCATTTAATGCAATACTGATCATATGTCACTTGATATAGTAACTACACATTTAGCACACAGTCTGCTTTAAGTGAATGTCAATTATTTTTATTAGATCTGAAAAGGATTTTTCATAGCTCAGTGGCCATGAAATATTTTCCTTCACTTTCATCAAGCTCCTTTAAGGCCCCTTACTTTGTGTTTGTATTTAGAAATCTTCCTTTAAGACATAAAAATATCTATTTATGAGAAAAATAAAAGATATTCGGGGATTTGTTTTTTAAAAACAAGTGTGTTATCTGCTTACCTGGAAATGCTTGATAGCCCCCATTCAGAGACAAAATGACTCAAAGACACTGAAGTACAATCTCAAGAAATATAATATTGAGTCAGTAACATGAGATACACTTTTCCAGAAGAAAACTTTCAGTCATGAGGTTGCCAAAGTGAGGTCCAAGTAGCTCAGAACAAAGAAGTAGACAATTGAATATGTAATTCATATTGCATAGGAGGAAAATCTGACTTACTCACTTCATAAAGAAGACTGTTTTGGTCCTTCGTCATCTAGTTTGATTGCTATCTACACAAAAACCATGCCAACTCCTCTGTTCTCTTACTAAGCGCAGGACTGACTGAGGAAGAACAAGAACCGTTCTCCTCATTAGGGACAAGAGACTGGTGCAGTAACGATCACCCAGGCTGAAGCTCCCATCACCCCAAAGGGCTTGTGTATCAGCACAGTCCAGGTGAGAAGGAGCCTGATGTGTACAGCCTCTGCAGCAGGCTGGCCTTTCTCTGAAGGGACAGTGGTGGGGACATTCCCATTTAAGATGTTTATGACAGTACTCATCAGTAACAGAATCCAGCCTCCCTCCAGTCACAGGGTGTGTGTGGGGGTGGGGGTGGAGCGAGGAAGAGAAACAGGCTGATACTGCACGTGGACAGGGCACTGTCCCATCCGCAGGGTCATAACAGAACGCGCTGGAGCACCGTCCTCATGAGGTTGTACAGCTCTTTTATCTTATCAAGAAACAAAGCTCTGAAGGAAAGATGGCGTGCCCAGGAAAATCAGCAACATGGCAGAGGTGAGAGCTCCATCCATGTCACTCATGGGCAGAGAGAGAGAGAGCAGTTGTGGAGAGGGGTCACTGAGAACTCAGCTGTGACAGTGCTGCTCTGCTAGACTTCACCGACGTATGGTTCCTGTGGCCTTTGGTTTTATTGTCTATACTGTCAAAGTAAGTAAGNGGCAGAGGTGAGAGCTCCATCCATGTCACTCATGGGCAGAGAGAGAGAGAGCAGTTGTGGAGAGGGGTCACTGAGAACTCAGCTGTGACAGTGCTGCTCTGCTAGACTTCACCGACGTATGGTTCCTGTGGCCTTTGGTTTTATTGTCTATACTGTCAAAGTAAGTAAGGCAATAAAACTCAGGTTTTTATTAATGTAGCTTTTCCATAATATCATCAAGTATTTAATCCCTATTCAAAAATTTCAATTTGTTTTTTTAAATACTTTTGCTTTTTTTTTTTTTTTTT
>SJYA01000761.1:391855-432313 GCA_006410615.1 Neotragus moschatus | reverse complement strand
TTTTTTTTTTTTTGGTGGGGGTGGGAGGGATTTCTTTCTTTTTTTTTTTTTTTTTGACTGAGCTGTATAGCTTGTGGGATGTCAGTTCTCTGACCAAGGATTAAATCCAGGCCATGAAATTGAAAGCACCAAGTTCTAACCACGGGACTGCCAGGGAAGTCCCTAAAATGTTTTAAAAGCAGCTTTTTCCCCACCTAACCAGGATCCAATCAAAGTGGTACATTGCTTTTGATCACTAGGTTCCTTTAGTCTTTTCAGCCAATAATAGTGTCCTTACTATTTTTTAAAATCACATTGGCTTTTTAAAGCATCACAGCTGTCGTCCTGTAGAAGGGCCACATTCTGGATTTGGTTGTTTGCTTATATTGTCTTTTAACATATTCTGCCAGCCCCTCAATTTCCTGTAGCCTGTGTTAGGTTTGATTGGATTCAGGTTAATTATCCTTGGAAAGAAGATTTTACTGGTGGTGGTGTGTATTTCATATTGTTTCACATCAAAAAACATCAGCTTGCCCCCCATTACTGAATTTCAGAGTGATTACTTAGTTGGTGAGCACCAGATTTCTCCATTATAAAAGTGGGTTTTGTTTTGTTTGTATCGATGGTTAGTATATATAATTTTTTGGTACTGTGTCTATATGTATAGTATATCCTCAATAACTTCTCAATTTTTGCAGCTATTTTTAATGCTATAAATCTATCATGTTTTGTTAATTAAAATTCCCCTGGCAACATTCAGTTTTTGGGTTTGGAATCTGGTGAGGCCAAATCTCCCCCACTCCCATCTCCCAGTTACATTGATGAACCAACCTCAGACGCAGGCCTTTTTCTCCACCTGCCAAGTGAAGACGGTGGGCTTCACCTTCTGCAGGACAGGAGAGTTCCATCAGGATACAGAGAGAATTCAATCACTACTCAGAACTCTAAGAGCAATGCTAACCATCAGGTAAAATTTTTTATCGTTCTGAAAATGTTTATTTTTATCAACATTATATATATAAATATATATACATATATATGTATACACACACACAGATTTTTTAAACGCAAAATAGTGCTAAAGGGCTTACAACAGCAACAGTAGTCATTTGGCCACCCTTGGCCAATAGTCATCCACTTTTAACTCTTGCAGCTCTTTCTTCTTTTGATCTCTATATTTCTATATAATATGTAGAACTGTTACACTTAATTTAAAAATTCTAGTCATTCTCTCTGACTGCTTCTTACAGAAGGTGAGGATTAGCTGCTTTTCCTATTTCAAGCTCTGGAGGAGTAGTGAACATGAACTCCTAGGGCTGCTACACCGAATTCTGATAGCAACTGGCACATGGTAAGTGGGCCTTNTATTTCTATATAATATGTAGAACTGTTACACTTAATTTAAAAATTCTAGTCATTCTCTCTGACTGCTTCTTACAGAAGGTGAGGATTAGCTGCTTTTCCTATTTCAAGCTCTGGAGGAGTAGTGAACATGAACTCCTAGGGCTGCTACACCGAATTCTGATAGCAACTGGCACATGGTAAGTGGGCCTTAAAAGTACTGTTGCCTGTCACTGGATGAATGACATAGATATCCAAATGCATAAAGTCAGGGTGCAGTCTACAGCCTGTCATAGCAAGTATACACTGAACAGAACGTAGGAGAAATACCTAATCTCCCCAAATCACATACATTAAGTTGTTTATCTGTATCTTCTTTTAGTATGTTCTTAGAAAATATTAAAACTAAAATTCAACACATTAAAATAATTTTAAAGGGGGAACATCATGAAACTAATTCAAAGGGCTCAGTAAAAAACAATCTCTGTACCCCAAATATTTTTTTTTTCTAGATATTCCTAATTGGCAGTAGAGAAAATAATCTCTTTCTTACTTCATATGTGAGAAAGTAATCTTTTCTGAACAATGACAAGCAAACACTCTTGAAAATATATGAGAGACCTTCTCTGGAGTCATGTGGACTCAGAACTGAGCCCTTTGCCTCACAGAATTTAAAGTTTGATGCTAAGCCAAAAAAAAAAAAAAAAAAGATCTAAGTTATGAATACTCTGAAAAGACTCCCAGCTCATTAATATGTCTCCAAACATGTTGCTTAAGGGTAAAGTTAATTAAATCACAGTATGCATAAATTTGAAGTGACCTGGTAATCAATCACAGGCAAAATTATGTTATACAGAGACAAAATGGGTGTAGTGGACATTAATATAAGTTAAATGAAAACAGAGTCATACAATGGAAGGAAGTTTCCACCTGACTTGCTGCTGCCTCTTTGTACTGTCCAGCTTTCAGGAATATCTGAGGCAAATTGATGAAAGAATTAAATATTCTTCTTCCCCTGGAACCCTTTATAGTGGTAAATCTCCCACTTAGTACTCTAGGAGAGTTTCTCAAGCTGACTTCAACGAGCATCAGATTTTCTAACAATGAAATTAAACCCTGAAATATACTGGCTGAATTATGTAGCTTTGTGACTTTTCCAAGAACTGTGTTCTGTTGTTGTGTGTCTTTGGGCCTTTCGCTTTTACTGCATTTCAACTATTTTGCAAGAAGGGAAGAGAAAGAAATAAATCCAAACCAGCCACTTTGACTACTCGTTAACAGTTCTCACAAAATATACCCTGAGCTGTTTTTCTGTAACGAGCTGCAGGTGCCAAATATTCATGTATTATTATTAACAGGAGCAATTTGGAGAAGATTTCATTTTCTGTAGCTGCAATAATGTCTACCCCCTGTAATATGACTTCCCTTATAAGTCTAGCTTTTACAACATTAACTCTTAGACTGGGGAGGTCTTAGAAAGAGCTACTTTCAAAACTCCACCTGAAGCATCTTCCTAGCAAGTGTTTATAGCAGGAAGTGCTGCACGGTAGGCAAAAGAGCAAGGGGCTGGGAGACAGTTTTAACAATTGCTAGCCAAGTCTAACGATAGAGATCCAGGAAGTACTTGGGCAGTTATGTAATGTAACACACACAAGAGTCAGTAGCACAGTGCAATGGACAGAACCCCAGGATCTCCAGATGGAGTTTTGTCTCTTCAACATGTGTGTCTCGGGACAGGTTACCTATCTTCTCTAAGGCTCAGTTTCCCCATCTGTCAAATGGAGAAAATAATACACCTACTTCACAATGTTATTTTTCAAAACCAAATGGGATAAAATGCATGAGCTACCACTATTAGAACAATTTAGATTAAAAACTGGGAACTAGATAAACCTACCTTCCAGGTTCTCAGATTAACAGTATTATGTACCTAAAGAAGGCAACTATGTTTATAACTGACAGTTTTAATTTATGAGAGAAGAATATGAAGGTAAATTTTCACAGTACATGTAGTAGAAAAAATATCTTGTATATATTAACACAAACATATGTATGGTGGTTTCTAAGCATAAGCATAATATTGTTATTGTTGTTCAGTCACTAAGTTGTGTCTGACTCTTTGCAACTCTATGGACTATACATGTCAGGCTCCTCTGTCCTCAACTGTCCCCCAGAGTTTGCTCAAATTCATGTCCACTAAGTTGGTGATGCTATCTAACCATCTCATCCTCTGCTGTCTCCTTTCCCCTTCAATCTTTCCCAGAATCAGGGTCTTTTCCAATGAGTCATCTCTTTGCATCAGGTGGTCAAGGTATTGGAGCTTCAGCATCAGTCTTTCCATTGAATACTCACGATTGATTTCTTTTAGGATTGACTGGTTTGATCTCCTTGCAGTAAAGGGACTCTCAGGAGTCTTCAACCAACAATTTGCAAGCATCAACCATAATATATAAGAAACAAACCATAATATATAAGAAACAAAGAGGACAATCCAGGGTGCTATCCCAAAGACAGTCCATCAAGAAGCACACGACAGCCAAGCACACCAAATAACTAAGTACACAAGACCGTATAAGCTGAATGGTGACTAAAGGGTCCAAATAATAAATTCCAAGGAGCAAGGGCTGGAGCCCTTTCAGGAGGCGCAGTCAAAGAGGGAGGAGAGGGAATTCGAGCTGGTCCTTAAAAGTCTGTATTCAGAGAGGAAGCACAGAAGACGAAAGTTGTTATTTCAGATGGAAAGAACGTGCTGTCCTGTCTAACCCCTACCTACAATTTAAACTAATGATAAAGCTGCAAACCAGAGTCTCAGAAGTTCCATGATTTGGAGTAAGAAAAAGTGAGGGAACTTGGACCATTTATAACTTTCTAGATAAGGTCGCCTCTCCCCACTGGATATTAAAATAAAGGTATGAGGAGTAACGTTAAGCAACAATTGGTACCCATGTCAGCGTTCCTCATCTCCAGGGTTCGCAGGCCCCAGTTGCTTCGGGTGGTCCTCCTGAAGTTGGGTCAGGGTAAGAACATACATCCAACAGGCCCCAGCAGCATCCACACTAAATTGGGCTTCGTGAGAACGCAAAATGAAGAATGTAAGAAACACAAGGGGTTAAAATGTCTAGTGTGGTTAAGCTTATCGTAGTTTCATGTGTCTACAGAGTCTCAAAGTCTCCTTTGTGCACTGGGACTGTGAAATGCCCTCTCCACCATCTCCTCTTGGGGGCTCAAGGCACCCTTGCCCTTCTTCTTTCACAGTTCCTCTCTCCTAGGATGTGCACACCTCCTCCCAACAGTGCTGTGGACCAGACACCTGAACCTCCCCATGGACTTCTGTCTCTTCCCAGACTCTGTAATGGATGGGTCACCATCCCCCCAGTCTGGTCTCAGCTCATCTAATCTGTCCGTTCTCTAGACTGCTGCCACCAAGAGTATCAGCTGTAGGATAAAAATCTCACCTCTTCTTTAGCAAGGCAGAAAAGGGCATCATTATCTGGCCCCAGCCAACCAGTCTGACCTGAGCTTCCAACACGTCCCTTGAAATTTGCATCCTGGCAACATCTAATTACCAGAGAGCCCAGAATCCATTCTGCTTTGGGGCCTCTCTGAGTTGCACACACCCTTCCCTCCCACTACACTGACAACCTGGAACATTTCTATTCAACCTTCTAGCCTTGGCTCAAGTCCTTTCTCTGCTCTGCCTCCTGACACCTACCCACATGCTGAAGAGCTCTCTATTCATGTATCTGCTAGGACAATGATAATTCACAGTGTCTTCGTACTTGCTCCGTAAGCTTCTTGAAATTGATCACAAGCCTTTCTCCTTCCAGCCCTAGCGTCTTGCACACAGCAGCACACCTGAACAAAACTTTGCTAAGCAGATGACTAAATTTTAAATGAAAGAGAAGAACTGATATTATATGGTTAAAATCAACAAGTTTGAAGAACAAATTTACTGCAAACAATACTCAGCTTAACTGGGGGGGGGGAGTGGGGGGGTGTGGGCTTGCATGTGAATATTCTTTATGCCAGTTTTATCTTTCTTTTGAAACTGCCAAGCCAATGAAATAGCCTCTCACATGTTGTACAACAGGGCAAGGAAGCAAAGAAGCATTAATTTAAAAGAAATTACCTCTGCGGTACTACCTGAATTTACAGAGTTTGAGAACTCTTTTCCTCCCCTCCAGTATTCAAATTTATCTAAAATATTTTCAACCCTTTCTCCACTACCAAAACAACAAAAATAGGCCAAAAAGAATACCACAGAAATTTAGAACCAGCCAGTCAATAGAGATTTAGCATCAACTTAGCTTTGAAAACTCTCAAAATTACTTTCAAAGCCTCCCTATAAAATGGGAGATGTTATGAAACTGTCTGCATCCCCTGAAGGAAAGAGTAACACACAGACTTATGCCAGAGGTCACAGGACTGAACTCTAAAATCCTCAAGTTTTGAATATTTGGTTAATTGCAATCATTTACTTTCCTTGGGAATTAACAGAAACCATCTGCTTAATGATAAAGCTGAGCTCTGCAATTATTTGAGGAAAAATGTGCCACAGTCAGCATAAGAGTCTTATTGAGGAAGCCTGCTAGAGATACATAATTCTTTTCAATAATTAAAGCCAATCTCATTCATTAATTAAAAACTTTTTATTTATCAGCACCACCCTCGTTAATATACACTTATGCAACTGTTAATTTCAAACTTACAGTAGGTTAAATAAGCATAATTGTACAGATGGCTGCTATCACACACCAGAAAGTTGAGGTGATCATGAGAAAAAATAGAGATGAGAAATAAATGTCTGCTCTGAGTCACATATCCGGCTCTGGGTCTCATACCTGTATGCCGTGGGGAATACTTTCCTCTCCCAGCAAATAGAAAAATGGCTGGGAATGCTCCAAATGAAATGCCTTTGAACTGGCCATCTCTCAAAGCTCCTGCTAATTCTAACTGCAGTCCTACTAGCAGATGTGAAGAAAAACAGGCAACTTTTGTTACACGGCAGCCTACAGAATGGGTAGAGTCCTCTGAATGGCTGTAAATATTGATCCACCTGTGAAGAATAAGGGTGCCATCACTGTATGGTGGCAAATAAATAAAGCAGGGAGAGGACAGAGGAAAGGGAAACACACACATTGGGCCAACAGCTTCAAGCCTGTTTCTTCTCTGCGTGTGTGGCCCGAGGGGGGAGGAGATGTTTATTTGGACATCCTCCCTTCCCAAAAGAAGCCAGCTGACTGCTTTTGTGTGAGTATGATGCTGGAGCCCAGTTATTAATAATTTCATAAGCAGAGGCCATCCAGTTTTAAACGAGTGTTATGAAGCATTTGAATTTTTAAAGCCAGTTGGTAAGAAGCAGCTGATCCTCCCCACCCCNAATTTTAAATGAAAGAGAAGAACTGATATTATATGGTTAAAATCAACAAGTTTGAAGAACAAATTTACTGCAAACAATACTCAGCTTAACTGGGGGGGGTGTGGGGGGGTGTGGGCTTGCATGTGAATATTCTTTATGCCAGTTTTATCTTTCTTTTGAAACTGCCAAGCCAATGAAATAGCCTCTCACATGTTGTACAACAGGGCAAGGAAGCAAAGAAGCATTAATTTAAAAGAAATTACCTCTGCGGTACTACCTGAATTTACAGAGTTTGAGAACTCTTTTCCTCCCCTCCAGTATTCAAATTTATCTAAAATATTTTCAACCCTTTCTCCACTACCAAAACAACAAAAATAGGCCAAAAAGAATACCACAGAAATTTAGAACCAGCCAGTCAACAGAGATTTAGCATCAACTTAGCTTTGAAAACTCTCAAAATTACTTTCAAAGTCTCCCTATAAAATGGGAGATGTTATGAAACTGTCTGCATCCCCTGAAGGAAAGAGTAACACACAGACTTATGCCAGAGGTCACAGGACTGAACTCTAAAATCCTCAAGTTTTGAATATTTGGTTAATTGCAATCATTTACTTTCCTTGGGAATTAACAGAAACCATCTGCTTAATGATAAAGCTGAGCTCTGCAATTATTTGAGGAAAAATGTGCCACAGTCAGCATAAGAGTCTTATTGAGGAAGCCTGCTAGAGATACATAATTCTTTTCAATAATTAAAGCCAATCTCATTCATTAATTAAAAACTTTTTATTTATCAGCACCACCCTCGTTAATATACACTTATGCAACTGTTAATTTCAAACTTACAGTAGGTTAAATAAGCATAATTGTACAGATGGCTGCTATCACACACCAGAAAGTTGAGGCGATCATGAGAAAAAATAGAGATGAGAAATAAATGTCTGCTCTGAGTCACATATCCGGCTCTGGGTCTCATACCTGTATGCCGCGGGGAATACTTTCCTCTCCCAGCAAATAGAAAAATGGCTGGGAATGCTCCAAATGAAATGCCTTTGAACTGGCCATCTCTCAAAGCTCCTGCTAATTCTAACTGCAGTCCTACTAGCAGATGTGAAGAAAAACAGGCAACTTTTGTTACACGGCAGCCTACAGAATGGGTAGAGTCCTCTGAATGGCTGTAAATATTGATCCACCTGTGAAGAATAAGGGTGCCATCACTGTATGGTGGCAAATAAATAAAGCAGGGAGAGGACAGAGGAAAGGGAAACACACACATTGGGCCAACAGCTTCAAGCCTGTTTCTTCTCTGCGTGTGTGGCCCGAGGCGGGAGGAGATGTTTATTTGGACATCCTCCCTTCCCAAAAGAAGCCAGCTGACTGCTTTTGTGTGAGTATGATGCTGGAGCCCAGTTATTAATAATTTCATAAGCAGAGGCCATCCAGTTTTAAACGAGTGTTATGAAGCATTTGAATTTTTAAAGCCAGTTGGTAAGAAGCAGCTGATCCTCCCCACCCCAGCCCACCAACACTCCCACTTTGGTTCTACAATGTTTAACTAGTTACTGTTGTTTAGTCACTCAGTCGTGTCCAACTCTTTGTAATCCCGTGACTGTAGCCCGCCAGGATCCTCTGGCCATGGGATTTCCCAGTAAGAATACTGGAGTGAGTTGCCACTTCCTTCTCCAGGGAATGTTCCCGACCCAAGGACTGAACTCATGTCTCTTGCATCGGCAGGCGGGTTCTTTATGGCTGAGCCACTAGGGAAGCCCAGGTAAATAGTAATCACTACGGACCTTAACCTACAGAAGAGCAGAGAAGTTAAGAAGATGGTTTTTGCAAAGTGTGAGAGATACTGATGGAAATCTCTATTAGCCATTCACTACCTGTATAGAAAGTACTTAATATCATTTTAGCTATTTCTGTCAAACGGAAATAGTGTCTACCATAGAGGATTGTGAAAATCAAATAAGACAGTGTATAGAAAGTGTTTAGTCCAGGGCCCGGAACAGAGAAAGTGCTCCATAAATGTGAGTTATGCTTGTTATTTTCATTCTTATCCTTATGGCCAGCCTCATAGTAGAAACTAGAAGGAAGACTCAGGAATCATGAATATTCCTGAGGGATCACCACTGCCAGGGGGCAC
Source organism: Neotragus moschatus (assembly GCA_006410615.1). Taxonomy (NCBI): domain Eukaryota; kingdom Metazoa; phylum Chordata; class Mammalia; order Artiodactyla; family Bovidae; genus Neotragus; species Neotragus moschatus. The sequence goes on along the minus strand of SJYA01000761.1, from coordinate 423,494 downwards.
CAATGCCAGGAAGAAGGCATCCTTTCTTTTCTTTGAAAAGAAACCAAGCCAGGGAGGAAATTAAGAGTTGGGCTTGGGTAACTGAGCAGTACCATAAGCAGCCATTCTCTCAGAACTGTGCATCCCGGTTTTAAAGTTGAGCAAACACAAATCTTCTAGCAAAGAGGGAAGTGGTGTTCTAGAATATGAGTGTTTGTATGCCACCTTTGGTTTAACTTTCAAAAATTTTCAAACAAGTATGTCCATCGCATTATGCTACTGAAAGGTACACACGCTCTAGAATCAGAAGAACCAGAGTGCCTCCTCACGCTGTCATCTACCAGCTTTGCCACCTTGAGCAAGTTACTTAACCTTGGTCAGCTCCAGCTTCATCTGTGAAGCAGAGATAAGATCAGGCAATCTGAATGGGACAGAAGGAAAGGCATCTTCCCACATATGTTAAAGAGAATGGGCTACACAGTTGGACCACCTGGGTTCAAGCCTGGCTCTGCCACCTACCCTAGGGGACCTGGGGCAAATCACTTGAATGTCTGCCTCACTTTCCTCCTTTGAAAAGTGATGATAATAAAAATACTCATCAAGTTATGTAAACATTAAATAAGTTGATACTACAATGGGTCTTAGAATCGAATTCATTTTACTTACTATTGTAAAGGTTAAAAGAGATAATGCATGTAAGCCTTGTATGTATTAAGCACTCATTACCTCAGTAACTATCATTCTTACTATAAAGAAATTAGAAGATACAAATGAGCAAAAAAGTAAAAAGAACTCAATTTTTAAGTGGAAACTCTTAGAATTAAACTAAAAAATGACCAGAATTGTGGCTGAAGGATACTTTTTCTAAGAAAACTATGGAAATTTATTTCCCTAATTATCTATTAAAAAGGAGTCTGGACTAGGACATTCCAAAGGTGGTGGATGACATATTTCCCTTTTAGACACATTAACAGTTCACAAGTTGTTTAACAGAGGGACTAGGAACCTGTAAGACAGAAAAAGCATCACACAACTTGAGGCAAGTACCTATTAAAAGGGGGAATTTTACGTTCAAAAAAAGTCTTTTAGCAAAACCCAAGAGAAGAGGACTGTACTTATTAATGCCAACAAATCCAACTTCTACTCAGGCTGGAGATTTTAAAACAAGGAACTTTTCCCTTAAAACTCAGGTTTAAGTTCTCTTCATGAACTCTTTCCGTAAGGCACTGAACAATTATGGATATTAATATGAAAGTTCCTCTAGTCTGAATCACATAGAATGGAGAATGGACCTAGACCTTTTTTTAACCCAGAGTACTATACTAGATGGGGTTCCCAGGTGGCGCTAATGGTACAGAACCTGCCTGCCAGTACAGGAGATATAAGAGACATGGGTTTGATCCCTGAGTCGGGAAGATCCCCTGGAGGAGGACATGGCAACCCACTCTAGTACTCTTTTTTTTTTTTTTTGCCCCAAAGAGCATCTTTATTTACAGCAAAGGACCTTACCATAGTAACACACGTCAGTTCCCTGAGAACTTTTCTCTTATCATTCACTTTCCTAGCTATGTCTTGCAGAAAGAAAAACAGAAGGCAAAACACACCTCACTGGTCAGGTATGCTGGGCTGGGAGGAGATGGGTTCTGTGAAGGAGGTGGGCAGGGAGAGGCCAGATATCATGACACATAAATACACAGAGTGTTAGACATTTCCATCAGCTTTAACAACAAAAATTATCCCAAGTTTGGCTTCTGCTTTTTCTGATCCACAGAAAAGGTTACACCTTCCACAAGCCCCACTCTAATATTCTTGCCTGGTGAATCCCATGGACAAAGGAGTCTGGCAGACTACAGTCCATGGGGTCCCAAGAGTCAGACATGACTAAAGTGACTTAGCACGCATGCACCATACTAGATAGCGTTAATACAGACACCTGGATGGGATGTTCCACTTAGAAGTACTACTTTGGGTGAGCAGCTTTAAACTTTTTTTTAAAAAACTAGCCTGTAAAGGAAAATAGAATAAATTAAGCACAAATATTCTGGGAGGTTTTAGCTGTACTATTGTGTTTAAACATGCTGAAGACAATAATCTTTCTGTGGGAATGTAAAATCAGTTTAGCGATGTTTCTTTGCTTTTCTTTTTTATCCCCATCTCTAAAATTTTAAATCTTTTACAACATATATTAACGACAGTACTTGCTCAGTCACTTCAGTCGTGTCCGACTCTCTATGACCCCACGGACCACGGCCCACCAGGCTCCCCTGTCCATGGGATTCTTCAGGCAAGAATACTGGAGTGGGTTGCTATTCCTTCTCCAGTCACAGTACTACATACATATAATTATTTTCTAAATAAGAATGTACAAAAATAATTATTTCCAATGTATTTGCAAGTTTAAAATGACTTAAGAGCTCAGGGGTGAAATTTTTCTCGTGTTTTTTTTTAATGGTTTAACACATAATTTTTAAATATGACAAATGGATATATGTAAGTTATAATGCCATCTAAATATTTTAATAAGAGGAAATAAAGCTTACTTATTAAAGAACAGCTTTTTAAAACCATCCCCCTAGAATATTTCTAGAATAACAGAAATATTTATACAGTATTTTCTTTATCTGTTACTTGGTTACTCACAATTAGCAACAAGCTTACTCTTATTCGCAGTGCATATAAGCCTTTCATTGTTCTTGGGAGCCCAGGAAGTAAAAAGAATTACACCTTTTAGCATTTAATCACCAAAGTTGATTTTCTTTACAAATAGCCTGAAGGTAGGTCTGTAATATTATGTATCTCTTAATTCCACTTGGAAGGTAAGCAAACACTTACCACCCCACTTGGTTCCTGGATACAATCTGTATTCTTTTCTGTGGTTCAGACATAAAGCCCTATTGATTATATTCAAGTGGCTACTTACAATGGTGCCTTAAGCAAGTGCTTGTTGAATTCACTGGAGGAGGTTCTCTGGCCTTGGCAGAGGCAGAAAGCTACAGATAGACTTCATTACCACCCTCCCCCACCTTTACAGGTTTTGATGGCTTCCCAGGGAGGAGAATGAGGCCCCAAACTGGGAGACTTGGTCCTCTGACCTGTCCAACTTCATCTCACAACATACTCGTCTTTGGTCTTTCTAATAACCACTAACAGTAATAACTACTCATATAGGATCTAAGCACTGGATACAAAGCAATTAATTTAATCCTTACAACAACCTTTTAGTGGAGGGACTATTATTACCCCCACTTTCTGAAGAGGTTAAATGACCTGCCTGAGATCATACAGCTAGTAAGTGTGGCAGCCCAGATTCAGACAAGTGCAGTGTGGCTCCTGCTCTGAGTTCTCCCATCTGGACCCTGATTCAGAGATAGAGTCTGGCACAAAATAGGACCTCAATAAACCTTTATTAAATGATTGGACAAATGACTTCTACAATTAGGCAAGAAGTCTGTACAAGCAATCTTGACTTCTTAATATCTGCACACAACTGCATTATGGGTTTCAAAGAAGGATTTAAACGGATAACACTGAAATGTTTTCAACAAATATTTCAGAACACCTACAACATGCCAGACCCCCAGGAGACACTGCCCCCAAAGGGCTGACAGCCCAGTATAGGACACAGACCAAGAACTAATCTCTACCAGAGTGGTGACTGCTGGGTGCTACACAGCCACAGAAAACCTTGTCCGAGCTGCACAGAGCTAAGCCTTAGGAAGAGTACAAGACAACAGCGAATGTTCTATAAATAAAGTCAGTTTATCCAACACATATTCATTCTGCTTTAACCTTCTGTGAGCTGACCCAGAACAGCACCTGGGCTGAGGAGCAAGGCAACTGCTGTTTGCTAAATGGATGAAGGGACAAATGAAGGAAGCAAGCCAGCTGGGACAGGTCACATCATTTGTCCTGGAAAATGTGTTTCAGAGTCTAACTAAACTTGCAAACTCATGTAGTTTAGGTCTTTTACATCTTGTTACATCAGAGTAGGAGAGGAGCCATAGTTTGCAAGCTCCTGACCCCCCCCCCCCTAAAAATGGGGCAGAGGGTTTAAATCAATAATCAAAATGGCAAACGAACTCCAGATTTTATATCACCTATTCACATACCACCCTCTCTTCCTTCTGTAAATGCTTTTTTTTTTTTTTTCCATGCTGAACAGCTTTCAAGATCTTAGTTCCCTGACGAGGGATGAATCCAGACAGCAGTGAATGTGCCTACTCCTACTGGACCACCAGGGGATCCCTCAAATGCTCTATTTTTAAAGATGTTGATGTTTGTTTAAAAGATGCTTTAGGAACTGGAAGGGGCTTCCCTCATAGCTCAGTTGGTAAAGAATCTGCCTGCAATGCAGGAGACCCCAGTTTGATTCCTGGGTCAGGGAGATCCCCTGAAGAAGGGATAGGCTACCCACCTCAGTATTCTTGGGATTCCCTTGTGGATCAGCTGGTAAAGAATCCACCTGCAATGTGGGAGAGCTGGGTTCGATCCCTGGGTTGGGAAGATCCCCTGGAGAAAGGAAAGACTACCCATTTAGGAACTAGAAGGGCTAGATCCCTCCTAAATAATCTGTGACACACAATTTGTATAATACTTGAGTTATTATAATTCTGAGCTTTCTGTGGGAGTCATTTTGTTTTTATAAAAACTAGCAAGTCAGAATTCTAGGTTTCATGACTGTTTCATGTAATCATGCAAAGTTTTTCTCCCCATATAAAAAAGGCTCCTCTCACACACTTAAGTACTTATTCCAAAACCATCACAATTTTTCAACCAAAAAGTGAACAGCTTTGACATTTTAAAATAAGAAACTGTCACTTTCAGAATTTGATTAAACTATTCTAATAGCAGGCTGGAGTCATCAAAAGTAGCTTTTAGAGAGATACTTCACATGCTTAGTAATTGGTATTCTGTAGTGATGACAATCTCCAAACCAAGCTTCCAAGTAAGACCGTGTCTCTGAAGACTGAATAAAGGCAGGTCACACACAAGCTACTCATTACAAGTATGTTTCAATCTTGTTTAATCAGACAAATGCTATATGTCCATAATAAAGCAATAGTGTTTTACATAAATAAAATGTTTATACTTTTGTTGCTGTTTAGTTGCTAAGTTGTGTCTGACTCTTTTGCGACTCCATGGACTGTAGCCTGCCAGGTTCCTCTGTCCATGGGATTCTTCAGGCAAGAACACTGGAGTGGGTGGCCATTTCCTCCTCCAGGAGATCTCCCCAACTCTGGGATCGAACCTACTTCTCCTGCGCTGCTGAGCCACCAGGGAAGCCCCTAATATTTATACTGTAGTGCACACATATTCTTATGTAAGAAATGGAAAGATGTTCTGCAAAATCTCTATACCACCTTAATTCAAAAGTAACATACAGGGACTTCCCGGTGGTCCAGTGGTTAAGCCTCCATGCCTCCAATGTAGAGGATGTAGGTTTGATTCTGGTCAGGAAACTAGGATCCCACATGCTGCAGAGCTCAGCCAAAAATTTTTTTAAATGAATTAAAAAATTAAAAAGGTAGCATACAAAAGATCATTTCATAATTCTTCTCTTTGTCCATTATTACTACTAAGGGTGAAAAAAGGAGGGAACAACCAACAATTTGTTAATGATTTAGGAGAGAAATACCAGATTAATGAAAACAAAAAAGGCACAATGTTTCCTAAGATTTACTACCATTTTATTGAAGGGCAAACTTTCTTTAAAATTCCAGATGTGAAAGTGCCTTAGGAAAATTCCAATGCTGTTGTGGAAAATGCAGTTGATGGTCTCCAACAGGACGCGGCTTGTCTGGGTCCCCAGCAGCTCTCCTGGGGCCAGCAGATGCCAGCTGGGAGTGGGAGCTGGACCACAGGCTCACAGAATGAGCATCACTGTTGCCTTTGGGTCACTAAGCTACAAAGAAACACTGTTTTAACAGTCTTCTTATGGAAAGTAATAAAGTGCTATTTCTTGGCTTTTATGACCTTATATTCTTTTAAAGAACTTCATTTTTCCATAGAGGAGCCAGAGTTGATGTATATGGTTGATATGGTATGCCAAGGGACGCCACGCTGAGAAGGCAGAATATTCTGCTGGCAGTGTAAGTATACTGAAATAGTTAATTTTCTTAGCAGCCAAATAGATACCAAATAGACAGGATTTCTTTCTTTTTTTTTTTTTTTTCAATCTGATACCTAACCTGGCATACTGAATTGCATGATTTATTTTATACATCCCCCACCGCACCCCCGCCCCCCATTTGTGAGATGTCCTGGCTTTTAGGTTGCAATGTAGAGGGTACATTTCTATAGAAAACTGAGAAATTGTGAGCAGTAGAGTCTGGAAAAAAAAGGAAAAAAAATCAAAGGACAATGAGTTCAGGCCTCTGTGAAGTGCTAGACATGCACTGAAACTCCTACAAAAAAACCACTTTTTCTTCTTTGTCACTAATATCATCTCTCATTTCAACATCCACTCTGCTTCCTGGTGGCTTTTAGAAAATAACATTAACCTACATAATCCATTTAGCTGTCAGAGATCTTTTAACCTGAAGAGTTATTTTGATGTCAGGATATTTAAATGCTCCTTCCTAATCAAAAATGCACCAAAATAAAACCTAGTTAAGATTTGCCATGTGAAGGGAAAGATCTTCATCTCTCTTCCCTCAGATATAGGTTACCAACCTGCCTTTGGCTCCAGTATTGATTCTACCTGATGTGAAAGTAAAGTTGCTCAGTTGAGTCCAACTCCCACCAGGCTCCTCCATCCATTGTCCAGCTCCCACCAGGCTCCTCCATCCATGGGATTCTCCAGGCAAGAATACTGGAGTGGGTTGCCATTTCCTTCTCCAGGGGATCTTCCTGACCCAGGAATCGAACTCAGATCTCCCACATTGCAGGCAGATGCTTTAACCTCTGAGCCACCAGGGAAGCCCCTACCTGATCTGAATGATCACAATTAAACAGATTTTTACTCCATTCTCACAGCAGGGGAAGTACACTCCAGGTGCAGTCTGGAGCCTGTGCTGAAGGCATTCTACAAACACAAAACACTGGCCAGTAAAACAGCTGTATCCATGCTCCCTAAATACTGCTTTGCAAAATTAATGTGCTAATAAACAGTGGTTCTATATACTCTGGAACAGAAAGAAATAGGCACAAGTTCTTCAAACAAAGCAGAGAAGTAAAATTTTAGATAGCACAGATAAAGCAGGATATCATTCAACATTTAGATACTCTTCGTCTTTGCCTCAATATTTAAACTTATTTAATACCACTTGTATTATCTGAGACTATTTGTTGAAGAGTGAGGGAAAAACTGTCAGAGACAGAAAGCGTGGGAGACAATAAGTGACCCAATTTTCCACTAAAAGCAAGCATTTCTTATGTTATTTCTATATTTTATTTGAACCAGGCAGTTATTTAGTTACATCTGCCCTTTGCCTTGGCTAAAGCTAGCAGCCCTAACCCGGGACAGTCATTTCAGACAAGGCCACTACTGTTCACAAGGAATGACAGGCAAGAATGAATGTGCATCTGATTCTGGGAAAAATACCCCTTCATCTCGGTAAGTCAAAGGCACCGTCTTTATGCAAGGAACACACCTAACACTGGCCGTTCCGAAAATCAGTAATAATATTGCTAACTCATGTTAATAGTAAAACAGTATTAACAGAATCCTGTTCCCTTAGAAGAACAAAAATGTCTTCCAGGATCTGTGATGCCTGAAATGCTATAAATCTCTGAAGACAGGTTATATCCTTCCCACTTCCCTGAGGCATTTGTCACATTGCCAGACAAGATTAGAACCAGATAAGCCTCAGACACTTTTTGAAGATATTAGAAAGATCATGTTAGGGAAGTGGCTTAGGGGTTATACTTTATCAAACCAACATCCTTCAAATGCCTCCTACTAATAATAGAGTGTCATCTGCTATAGCAAGATGGTGGTCACTGAGGCAACAAGGGGACTATATATTTAGTAATAACCTTTATTCTGTTTTCCTTTGGTGTGTGTTTGTGAAAGAAAGATCTATTAAAAAAAATAATAACACAATAGAAAAGTCTCCAGTAGCCACAGGCATTTTTCATTATGAAAGCCCTTTCCAAACCACTCCCAGTCATTCTCTAACCTTCTTTTTTCTACTCAACTTTCCTGTTACTCCACCCAGATTTTTCTCCAGCTGAATACTGTTTTCTTTTTCCTACCCCATTCGACTCACAGCTTTCTAACACTCATAGAATAGCTTACTGCTGACATCTATTAATATCTTCAGTGAATATGTGTTTCAAGTGCATTATTTACAGTAGAAAATTAACTCTGTTCTGTCTAAGAATTGATGATGTAATTTGGTTAAAATTAAAAGATCATACTTTAGAAGCCCACAAATGTTTTTGAATTGCAGGTAAATACATATGTTACAAATCCTCACTAGAGATTTTATCAGGATACATAATGAAATTCATCTTATTTTCCACTTTAGATATCTGAGAGAAAATGATTCAACATGTATGTAGAATAACTACGAAAATGTACGTAAAACATGTATGTAAAATAACTAAGAATGGCCAAGATATATTGCTAATTCAAAATCACTGTGGGAAATTTGTCACTCATTAAACTGTCATCTTATGGTTGCTCTCAGACAAATAGGTGAAAATGTAATGTCTCACTCCCCGTTTTCAAATCAATCAAAAGGCAAAGATATCTTATCTCATTTATTGTATTAGAAAATTAAAATATATGTGCTAACAGGGTAAGATTACAAAGGGAAAGATTAAGAGGGAGAAGGAAACCTCACTAGAGATTGTCTAAGAGTGAAACCCATTTTGAAGATGTAAAAGATGTTGACAGCAGACTCAAAGTGTATTATACACACAAAAGAGCTAAAGGAAATGAAGAAAAGTTGCTAATGTACTTGAAACGTTCCTGAAATCAGCCTAAGTGAATTCTGAAAAATAAAGCACCTCCGGAAGATACCTTCAAAATAATTTTTAAAAAAGGAAAAAAAAATAGGACTAGCAATGAAAAAAATGAGAAGTGAATAAATGTATGAATATATGTAAGAAACACCAAGGGAGTAAGGATTCACCATGAAACAGATGAGAAAGTACAAAAGCATGGCAAAGACCTGCACACAAAACTTAAATATCAACTTCATGATGTGAAGAAGGGATGGGAACAGTCCCCTTCTATGAAGAGTGACTTTAGTACCCTAAATCACAGACAGAAAAAAGAAAAAAATGGATGATGTAAAGGTGGAAGAAACTTTGCTGCTAAGACAGCTGGTGGAAGTCACTGGTCAGAAACACTGGATCACCAACAAAGATGTAACTTNATGGCAAAGACCTGCACACAAAACTTAAATATCAACTTCATGATGTGAAGAAGGGATGGGAACAGTCCCCTTCTATGAAGAGTGACTTTAGTACCCTAAATCACAGACAGAAAAAAGAAAAAAATGGATGATGTAAAGGTGGAAGAAACTTTGCTGCTAAGACAGCTGGTGGAAGTCACTGGTCAGAAACACTGGATCACCAACAAAGATGTAACTTGCATTCCAATTTTAGCAGATTTAATTACAGTTTTAAAATTGTGATCCAGACAATTTCACAGCTCTGGAAGATAAAGAACTAAATTACTGCCACAACTAGAAACTTGCCTGTGGCAAGCCAAATTCAAGCAGGGTGAGTAAGACTACTACTACTTTCTCAAACTACATTTAAATACTGGGGTTTTTTAAAGCCCAGTATTTTTTTTTTTTTCATTTTTCTAAAAGATTTAATTACAGACAAACAAAAATCCCAATCAATTGTTTGATAATTAAATAAAATAGTTAGGAGAACCTATGATTTATCATGCAAATCAGGACATTTTTTCAGTGCAATTAATAACTATGTTGGGACAACAGATATAAACCAGGATGTACAATCACCCTAAATACAGCACAATTCTAAAGTGAAATAACATAAAAAAATCTTGAACTCATCACCTCACCCTTCTCCCAACTTCCACTTTTGGAAAGGGAAAAATACCTTTCCAAAATGCTATCAAAATTTTTCTGGAGGTCATATTTTAAAATGCAGGAATAACATTTCCCAAACTTCACAGCAGAACTCAAAGAAATATCCTTGGAAGGGTTGGCTGTAAAAGGATTTAATTTAATTTTTGTCAGTTTCAGAATCATTTGGATTCCAAAGTCCTAGTGGAATGTAAACAAAAGCAGAAGGATACATTTGCTGTAATGCCTGCAGATGTAGAGCTCCATGTCACTGGTAATAAAGAGTCATAATTCAATTATTACAGAAAGGATTAGCTTGTATTTCGTTTGCATTTATTTAAATACATTTTATTTGGGGCCAAGAACACGAACACTAGAAAACTGAAAGTAAACAAAGAATCCCAAAAGGAGTTAACAGTTGATACCACATGCTTGAAAATATCATTCATAAACATCTGAGTCAGTGCGCTCTAGGTCAAATACAAATACTATTATCTCAGTTGGGGTTGCCAGATTCAGGGACATCTGGGTTGCCGCTGGATATCACCAGCTTTCTGGAACAGCCGTTCTCTTGGCACTGAGGAACATTCAAAGTGCACAGCAGGACTGAGGGGAGAGGCCTTCAGCGCAGCGAGTTTTAAAACGGGATCCTACCTTCCAGACTCTCATCAGCCAAGCAAGCTGGAGAGGTGAGAGCAGCGGGTGGGGTTGCCTCGAGAGCCAGAGACTCTGGGAAGGACTTCTCTCCAGAAGGGGTGTGTTCGAAGGGTGGATAGAGGAGGGGCATGGGAAGCACCTCAACTTCCCCCCAGCCCCCACTCCCAAAGTGGTACTTTCGCAGATGCCATTTATAAAGACGCTGGACTTGGCATTTAATAAGGCAGCACAGAATGTAAGAAGGGATCTTTCAGGGACACAAGGACAGAGAAAAGGCAAACAAAAAGAGAGTCCTTTTTATGGGTTTCCTCCCCACCATAGCCAAAGCAGCACCTTATCCTTAGTGGCAGAGCCTGGCCAATGTTGTGGAGGCTCTTTTTTTTTTTTTTCCTTCGGCCACAGGGCTTGGCCACAGGAATTCCCCAAACCTGCAGTTTTATCCATTTGTTCTGTATATTTGTTTGCATCTGCTTTTTTTTTGGCTAATTGCTTTTCACCCACAGCCAGTTTCCTTAGCTTCTCTTGTTCTTTTTTAAACCAGCACCAACCTCATGATCCCAGAGGCTGGGGAGAGGAGGGCATTGGAGAAGTCCTGGGCTAAAGGACCTGGTGGAAGAACTACAGCTCCCCTCCAAGGAGCTTTCCTCCAGGTCTCCTCTGGCTTTGAGGCCTGATTCCATGGCTACCATACTTACCTACAATGGGCCAGAATGAGGATCTGGGGGTGGAAGGAGGAAAAATGTGGCTCTACCCTGGAAAGAGACCACCTGTGTTGCTAGATGGCTAAAGGCAAAGGAGAAATCCCACAGAGATGTTTGACAGGGTGGGCTCAAGAGCCAGCCCATGGAGGACTCACAGAAAATGCACCATCTGAATGAAGAGGATCACTCTGGCAATTTCCTGGTGGTTGAGTAGTCAGGACTTCACACTTTTACTGCCAAGGGCACAGATTCAGTGCCTAGTCAGAGAACATCCCACAAACTGTGCTCATGGTATGTCCAAAAAAGGGAAAAAAAAGATCACTCTGCAGTGTGAAGCAAGCAGGACTGGAGTCCAGAAGCCTGATGATGGATTAGTGAATGAAGATGAAGGAGTGAACTTTTGAGACAAGAGGATGATGGCTATCCCAGAAAGGTCCGGGAGGTAAATTAGATGGGACTTGTGGTTGAAGGAAAAAGAAAAAAGAGGACTCAAGGATAACATCTAGGTTTCTAACTTGGACAACTAGGTGATTTTTGAAGTTACTAACTTAGCACATATATAGACAGTGGAGAAGGTTTGAGGATGCACATGGCAAGCAAAGCAGCTGGCCGGAGAGGTGACAGTGCGGTCTCAGCTCAGGTAGTCTGCGAGCTGGTCTCAGCAAACTAGGGCAGAGTGTACTGGATCATGTAGCATGTCTGGATTCTAGTCTGGTGCTAACATTTAGTAACTGTATGACTCACAGTGATTCTCTCAATCGCCTGGAACCTGATTCTGCATTTATCAAATGAGACAACAGACCCACAGTTTGCTACTAGGATTAAATGAGAATATGTGTAGAAGTATTTTCAATACCGAAGCTTTAATTAAACCTAAGAACTCTTTCAACTCTCCAGAGCCACCCAAATTCATCAAACATTTGGTACTATTTTCAGCCAGGCACCAGATGTACAGAAGGGGACAGCGATCTCACGGGGCTGACACAGTCATCAGGACCTGGGGTCCCAACCTTGGCTTTTCACTTGAGAAACATTTATTTATTCATCATGTAAAAATATTTTGAGCCCTTCCTTTTAGCTTATTCTAAAAATAAAAACACGAATATCAATTGTTTTCCTTACGGCCCTCAAACTTCAGGGTGCAGAAGATAAACTATAAAGATGTGAATTACAATATGTGCTCAGCACTGTATAACAAAGGTCTGAGGCTGAATGAGCTGGAGGTATTTGCACACTGTCTTTGCCAATTCCAATTTCTGTATATGAGGGGCAAAAGGATTACTATTGCTATTTTAATTTTTGATTGAAGTATAGTTGATTTACAATCAACCAGGGATTGAACCCATATCTCTTCTGTCTCTTGCACTGGCAGGTGGATTCTTTGCCACTAGCGCCACCTGGGAAGCCCTCTTAGAGACTATATACTTAATAAAAAAGTCTTTAGAGATGTGTTCTGGTGAGGTCTAAATCTGCTGGACATTTCATTATGTTGATGCCTACAAGGCAGTTAGCTTCATTGCAAATAATTAAATACTAAAATAGTAATAATATGGAAGAAATTACCGATCCAAACGATCTGTTGTGTACTAAAAATGCCCTTGATAGACACAGTCAATTGATGAACAAATATGTATGGAATACATATTCTGTGTTAGACATTCTATTAAGTGCAAGAAAGACTTTTTAATAATCTGTAATGCGCATGGTGACTGCAGTCATGAAATTAAAAGACACCTGCTTCCTGGAAGAATAGCTATGTTAGCTATGTCAAACCTAGACAGTGTTTTAAAAAGCAGAGACATCACTCTGCTGACCAAGGTCCATGTACTCAAAGCTATGGTTTTCCCAGTAGTCATGTATGGATGTGAGAGTTGGACCATAAAGAAGGCTGAGCATTGAACTGATACTTTTGAACTGTGGTGCTGGGGAAGACTCTCGAGAGTCCCTTGGACAGCAAGGAGATCAAACCAGTGAATCCTAAAGGAAATCAGCCCTGAATGTTCACTGGAAGAACTGATGCTAAAGCTGAAGATTCAATACCTTGGCCACCTGATGCAGAGTGGACTCACTGGAAAAGACCCTGATGCTGGGAAAAATTGAGGACAAGAGGAGAAGGGGGCAACAGAGGATGAGATGGTTGGGTGGCATAATTGACTCAGTGGACATGGGTTTGAGCAAACTCAGAGAGATAGTGATGGACAGAGAAGCCTGGTGTGCTGCAGTCCATGGGGTCACAAAGAGTCGGACATGACTTAGTGACTGAACAACAACGTCTCCCCAAAGTCTAAACCAGCAGTCTCCAACTGTTTTGACACCAGGGACCAGTTTCATGGAAAAAAATTTTTCCAAGGACAGAGAGGGGGAGGGATGGTTTTGGAATAATTGTCATAAGGAGTCAGCCACATACATCCCTCGCATGTGCAGTTCACAGTAGGGTTCACACTCCTATGAGAATCTAATGCCGCTGCTGATTTGACAGGAGGCGGAGCTCAGGTGGTAACGTGACCACCGATGGAGTTTCACTCACTCCTTGGCCACTCACCTTCTGCTGTGTAGCCTGGTTCCTGACCAACCATCAGCCGGTACTGGTCTACGGCCCAGGGGATGGGGGCTCCTGGTCTAAATTGACTCCTTCTGAATGGAATTGTACTTTGTGAGCCTATTTTTAAAAAGCTATTAGAAGACAATCTGGTATAGAAATTTTCAGTCTGGCCAGATTCTTTCTGGGGTATTTCCCAAGGAGCAACACTTGGGGATATTTTTATTTAAAATAAAAATATTTTATTTTTTCATCACACTTTTCTTTACCTCATAACAGACAATTAACTTCTAATGACATCATTAACCAAGACAGAAAGGTGAGAAGTATAAGTGTTATCGTCTTTAAGTGAGATACACATTCCTCTTTAAATACACACAAAAAGAAACTCATTACAACCCCTGCAAAGCTTCACCTCCAACCTTATAAGCCAATGATGGCAGTTTCTAATAACACTTGACGTGTGGATCTTTGGAGCTTAATCAGTTGTGTTCATTGTGAATGCAACCTGGCCCAATATAAACACAGAAACTGTCCTTCAGATCTGTGTAAAGTTTGCTAATAAGTATAGCATAATTTTCACTATACCTTGGAACATGGAAACATTTTTTTGTTATCTTAAGCAATGAAAATTGCACAGTATAAATATTAGGTTGGTGCAAATGTAATTGCAGTTTGTACTGTTGAACTTTATCATTTGATACTGGAATAGATTCTTAAATGTGGTTATGCTATATATCATTTTAATGTGAATTTCTTGTTTTATGTTTTTTGCTAATGAATTATTAATTGTTGTTTATTTTACATGTATTTTAGACTATGGAAATGATGTTAGACAAAAAGCAAATTCGAGCGATCTTCTTATTTGAGTTCAAAATGGGTCATAAAGCAGTGAAGACAACTTGCAACATGAACAACACATTTGGCACAGGAACTGCTAATGTGCGTACAGTACAGCGGTGGTTCAAGAAGTTTTGCAAAGGAGATGAGAGCCCTGAAGATGAGGAGCATAGTGGCTGGCCATGGGAAGTTGACAACAACCATCTGAGCATTATCAAAGCTGATCCTCTTACAACTAGGTGAGAAGTTGCCCGAGAAGTCAATGTCAACCATTCTACTGTCATTTGGCATTTGAAACAAATTGGAAAGGTGAAAAAGCCTGATAAGTGGGTACCTCACAAGCTGACCACAAATCAAAAAAATTGTCATTTTGAAGTGTTGTCTTCTCTTATACTATGCAACAACCACGAACCATTTCTTGATCAGATTGTGATGTCTGATGAAAAGTGGATTTTATATGAGAACCAGTGATGATCAGGTCAGTGGCTGGACAGAGAAGAAGATCCAAAGCACTTTCCAAAGCCAGACTTAAACCAAAAAAAAGGTCATGGTCACAGGTGATCTGCTGCCCATCTGATCCACTACAGCTTTCTGAATCCTGGCAAAACCATTACATCTGAGAAGGATGCTCAGCAAATTGATGAGATGCATGGAAAACTGCAGGGCCTGCAGCCAGCACTGGTCAACAGAAAAGGCCCAATTATTCTCCGTGATAATGCGTGACCGCACATCAAAGTTTTACATTATCCACCATATTCATCTGACCTCTTGCCAACTGGCTACCACTTTTTCAAGCTTCTCAACAACTTTTTGCAGGAAAAATGCTTCCACAATCAGCACTATGTAGAAAACGCTTTCCAAGAGTTTGTTCAATCCTGAAGCATGGATTTTTATGCTACACAAATAAACAAACTTATTTCTCATTGGGAAAAATGTATTGATTGTAATGGTTCCTATTTTGATTAATAAAGATGTGTTTGAGCCTAGTTATAATGATTTAAAACTCAGGGTCAGAAACCGCTACTGTTTTTCCATCAGCCTAATACTACTAACCTTACAACAGGGTAAGGTGGAAAATATACTTACAGAAAAAGTGAAATGATAGTTAAGTAGTATTTTCAAGCTCATCTTAGCTTAGGGAAGCAATTTTACTCTACTGTGTGCATTTTTAAAACTACTGTAATGCTCATGGCATTTGGTCCCATTACTTCATGGCAAACAGAAGGGAAAAATGAAAGCAGTGAGAGATTTTATTTGCTTGGGCTCCAAAATCACTTCAGACAGTGACTGCAGCCATAAAATTAAAAGACACTTGGAAGGAAAGCTATGATAAACCTAGACTGCATATTAAAAAACAGAGAAATCACTTTGCTGATAAAGGTTCATATAGTGAAAGCTATGGTTTTATAAGCAATCACGTATGGATGTGAGTTGGTCCATAAAGAAGGCTGGGTGCTGAAGAACTGATGCTTGCAAATTGTGGTGCTGGAGAAGACTCTTGAGAGTCCCTTGGACAGTGAGGAGATCAAACCAGTCAGTCCTAAAGGAAATCAATCGTAAATATTTACTGAAAGGACCGATGCTGAAGCTGAAGCTCTAATACTTTGGCCACCTGATATGAAGAGCAGAATCACTGGAAAAGACCCTAACACTGGGAAGGACTGAAAGCAAAAGGGGGAGGGGCAGCAGAGGATGAGGTGGTTAGATAGCATCACCTAGTCAATGGACATGTTTGAGCAAACTCAGGGAGATAGTGGAGGACAAAGGAGCCTGGCATGCTGCAGTCCGTGAGGTCACAGAGTCGAACACAACTTAGCAATTGAACAACATCAACAACAAACTAATGTAAGTGCTCTGAGCATACTTAGGGTAAACTGAGGTAAGCTATCATGTCTAGCAAGGTAGGTGAACTAAATGCATTTTCAACTATGATACTGTCAATGTACAATGAGTTGATTGGGATAACTAACCTGTAGATTGAGCTGCTGCTGCTGCTAAGTCGCTTCAGTCATGTCCGACTCTGTGTGACCCCATAGACAGAAGCCCACCAGGCTCCCCCGTCCCTGGGATTCTCCAGGCAAGAACACTGGAGTGGGTTGCCATTTCGTTCTCCAAGGCATAAAAGTGAAAAGTGAAACGGAAGCCGCTTAGTTGTGTCCGACTCTTAGCGACCCCATGGACTACAACTTACCAGGCTCCTCCATCCATGGGATTTTCCAGGCAAGAGTACTGGAGTGGGGTGCAAGGTTTATATATGGAATACTTTTCCATATCAAATGCAAAATTTTATAGTGGGATATTAAACTTAATAATGCCCCTGGATTTGCATGTTCATTTGGAACAGAAGTGACTGCTTTCAGGTAATGCGTTTAAGAGAGGAAACATCATTTCAAGTTTGTTTAAGACTGCCATCTAGTGCCTCCTTTCTCCCTACTGGATGCAGAATTCTCTGTGATCAAGTCAGTTTAGAGAGGGTCTATATTTAACTTTCCAGATTGGTTAACTCAGGTTTTCAGTAGATAGCAGTAACCTTTTCCAGCTTGGATGTCATTCTTATAGTACCAGCTGTGCAGAAACTTATTGTCCTGCTTGGCAGCCGTAGAGAAAAAGTGAGGCACAGACATGAAGCAAAGTAAAAAACAGTCACCTATTATTCTTTGCTGACCTATGCAATCAGACATGACCCTCAAAACAAGGCAAATGAACTCTTTTGTGGTGATGTAATCCCTAGAGCAGATGGATCGATGATGGAAACACGTAACCCCACCAAGGTTCATATTTAACATGAGTAGTGTGGAACTACTGCTCTGTGTGAAGCTCTGCTCTGGCCGGTGCAGCTGAAAGATTATGTCAGCAGCTGAACAGCACAGATTCTGAAATCAGAGTCCCACAGAAACACCTGCTGTAGACTAGACAGGCGCTGTGTGACCCCAAGTATTCCTTTGTGAATCAATATGAAATCAATGTCCCAGCATGATGTTAGGTGGGATCACACTAATGGATAAGTAAACTAGTCAGGGAGACACGGCAAAGCGATCTCAGCTTTATGAGCTCATTAGCCAATTGGAACTGGAATGGTTTCAAGACACCTGGGTGGTTATATCCACCTACCTGAATTACCCTGGAAGTTTCAATTGGATACAATTCCTTCTGTGAGTCATAGATTATTTGTTTTACTAGGCATTGTTAAACAATTGTCATATTCCACGTTGAAATGGCTGCCTTCCAGATAGGGTATGAGATGATTTTTGCAACAAAATTCACTGGAGTCCTAAAGTATGAATGAAGTGTTTTGATAAAATTCTATCTGACAGCTCAACTGATCAAGACATTGATTTGATTTCAACAGTTCACAGAATTATAACTAGGCAGTTATNACTGTCATATTCCACGTTGAAATGGCTGCCTTCCAGATGGGGTATGAGATGATTTTTGCAACAAAATTCACTGGAGTCCTAAAGTATGAATGAAGTGTATGGGTTTTTGATAAAATTCCGTCTGACAGCTCAACTGATCAAGACATTGATTTGATTTCAACAGTTCACAGAATTATAACTAGGCAGTTAGGAACGTCACCCATATTTATATAGAAGACATCTAGTTTACTCATAAGTAAAATAAATCTTTAAAGAAGTCCCTTTATATTTATTTCAGTGGCTTTCCAAATACCATGTGCAACCTTAATAAGTTAAGATCCATAATCAGTNGTCACTAGAGTTAGAAGGCCATCCATACAGGGCTTTAAATCCAAAGCACCTGGGGACCCACAGGTCTGGGAAAAGGTCCTTAGTTTTTTGTATATTTTTAAAAGATTTCTCATCAGTTAATCCAGGGAGTCCCTCGAACATTAAAGGATTGTTTCATCCTAAAGAAATTTAGTGGCTTCTGATCACTAATGAGACTCTACTCAGTTACACTGAGAAATATAAATGACTGAATACATAAGAATATTCCACAAAGGAGTCAGCTTGAAAAATGAGAGTAATAATCTGAGGGCTGGTTTAAAATATTGGAGCAAAATAACTGAATTATGTTAACAGGTAATATCCTCAAGCCAGGACCACTAAAACATGTACATGTCCACTAGACCAAAAGCCAAGGATGGGCCCATGCCAGGTACTGCTCCTTAGGGGGCTGCCTTAGAATCAGGCTCACAAGCTCCCATCCATTCTTCTCCTTATGTGTGGACTCTATTTGGTCAACCTGCAATTCTGATTTACCATCAGTTCTAGCATTACTTTGTCCCGACTAAGGTCCGTCTAGTCAAGGCTATGGTTTTTCCTGTGGTCATGTATGGATGTGAGAGCTACACTGTGAAGAAGGCTGAGTGCCGAAGAATTGATGCTTTTGAACTGTGGTGTTGGAGAAGACTCTTGAGAGTCCCTTGGACTACAAGGAGATCCAACCAGTCCATTCTGAAGGAGATCAGCCGTGGGATTTCTTTGGAAGGAATGATGCTAAAGCTGAAACTCCAGTCCTTTGGCCACCTCATGCGAAGAGTTGACTCATTGGAAAAGATTCTGATGCTAGGAGGGATTGGGGGCAGGAGGAGAAGGGGATGACAGAGGATGAGATGGCTGGATGGCATCACTGACTGGATGGGTGTGAGTCTGAGTGAACTCTGGGAGTTGGTGATGGACAGGGAGGCCTGGCGTGCTGCAACTCATGGGGTCACAAAGAGTCAGACACAACTGAGCGACTGAACTGAACTGAAAGGAACTGCTGCTTCTTAAACTGCTGACTTCTACAAATATCTGACTTGACAAACATTGTTTTCAAAGACTGGGAGACTTAAGTATTTTACCCTAAAAAACAAGGAAGGCAAAGCAAAGGCAATAATTCTTTACAACTGGTGGCTCAGATGGAAAAGAATCCAACCTGCAAAGCAGGAGACCTGGGTTTGATCCCTGGGTTGGGAAGATCCCCTGGAGAAGAGAATGGCTACCCACTCCAGTATCCTGGCCTGGAAAATCCCATGGACAGAGGAGCCTGGTGGGCTACAGTCCGTGGGGTTGCAAAGAGTTGGACACGACTGAGTAACCTTCACTCACTGTGTGTAGCAGTGGCTATACGGTCATGTAAATTCTCTAACAAAACCAAGGAAGTGATAATGAAGTCGCTCAGTCATGTCCGACTCTTTGCGATATCATGGACTGTAGCCCACCATGCTCCTTGGTCCATGGGATTTTCCAGGCATGAATACTGGAGTGGGTTGCCATTTCCTTCTCCAGGGGATCTTCCCAACCCAGGGATTGAACCCAGGTCTCCCACATTGTAGACAGACGCTTTACCGTCTGAGCTACCAAGGAAGCCCAAGGAAGTGATAATACTTCCTAAATTGGACTGAGAAGAAAAATGTATTCTTAATTCTCTCGGAGCATTTGTACACATTTCTTCTGTCTCTTCTATTTCTTCCTAAACTGTGTGCAAGGAGCCAGGACTCTCAGTTGGCTGAGGAGGACACAGGGGCATTGAAAGGGTGGAGCTAGAAACAGGAACTTCAAGTTGTCAGGTAAAATACAGGATGCACGGTTAAAACTGAATTACAAACTACCAATCATTTCTTTTTTTTAGGGACATGCAATATTTGCGATGCACTTACACTAAAAATTATTTTTTTACATTCTTTTTTTAAAATATTCTTTTCCATTATGGTTTATCACAGGATACTGAATACAGTTCGTAGGACCTTGTTGGTTATCCATCCTATATATAACAGTTTACCTCTGCTAATCCCAAATTCTCGTCCTTCCTTCACCCACCCGCTCCCTCTTGGCAAAACCACAGTCTGTTCTCTCAGTCTGTGCAGGAACATAAAAAAATTCTCAATTGTTTATCTGAAATTCAAATTCACCAAGCATCTTGCGTGGCTTTTTTATTTTGATAAATCTGGAGGCCCTATCACAAACTCCCTTTTATCCTCTCAACAAGAGCAGTTCCTACTTGATAGGCTGGAGTTCTGGATAACCTTGTGTTTGAGAACAGTGTTCAGCTATCCAAAAAGTTTGTCAACCACTTCGCTCAATGAATCTGGGCAACACTCTGAACTCCACTGTCTGTGGACTTCTCATCAATAAAGTAGAGTGTATCTGGTTGTTGTGAAAATTAATTAAAGCTTATAAAACCTTTTACAATTGGCACGTTCAGCCCCATATGCTACAAAATATTTATCACATGCCAGACTGCCTGGAAACATACTGATTGCTCAGTGAAAAATTAGATGGCAGAAATTCTGAAAGATGTTAAATCACATCTTAATCTCACCACATTTAAGAACAACATATTGAAACACAGAGGGCCTTCCAACCTAAGGAGTGGACTTATCTTTGAAAAACAAACATAACATGACTTGCTTTTAAACAGTACAGTACTCTAAATTATATTGTTACAGATTTTTTTTTTTTCAGCTGAATCATAGTTTCTGAAACAGGAGATCAAGAAATAACAACCAGGAAATGAAAACAGTTCATCTCCTACAAGTCTATTGTCTGCTTTTTCTGCTTGGTAAGGTTTTTTAAACTTAAAAGAAGTTTTCATGAAAACAAAACAAAGATACCAACACAATAAAACACATCTGGAGGCCACTTGGTGACATTCAGGCTTCTTTTTCCCCCAACCATTAACTTTCACGGAAAGCTCTTACAGTATTAAAGCAAATGTCATAAAAGTGTAACACTTATTATATAATGTTGTCTAAACACTTGAGGCTGAAATTGAAACCTGGCAGAGAAACTGAAGAGTAAATAAATTTAGATTGTACCAACATAACAATGAAAAGACACAAGTGTAAATAAATACCTGGTGGTATTGGCCAGGCTAATGCAACATTTAAGGAGGAGAAGAGAGAGCTCTGATTCAGAAGTTTAAAGTCAATTACAGAGAAGAAAGACAGGGTTACCATTCAAGTTTTATTTTCTGATTGAAACTGAGGTGTTAAAAATGTGGCAATAAGTCCACTGCATAATTAATCTTAGAGCCAAAATAAAGATTTGTAATTCACTAAGCATCATGCTTGTCTTGTTTCCTGCTTTGGCACAAATTTTGCTTTCTGCCTAACATGAGTCACTGTCTGGTCATCAAGACCCAACTCAACTATCTCTTCGTCCCCTGAGCCTTCCTTAACAAGTCATACAGAACAAACGACTCCTACTTTTGGCTTTGTGTCACTACTATATCTGGCACACTTCTGTATTTGTGACTCCACCACAGTATTTCACAAGTGCTTAAATGCCTTCCTTCTCTATAAAATGGTGAGCTTTTCAAAGATAGGAACTATCCTCAATTGATGTCTGTAGTCCCAGAGCCTAACACAGTGCCTGACAAAGCACAGGGCTCAATGAAGGTACACTGAAGTGAAAATGATGCCCGTAAACTGAAACAAAAATGGAAACTTTCACATTAAACGGTTAACGTGAATTCGTAAGTGAAATTGTTTCTTACTCTTCAGAGGAGCGAAAAGGCAGTGGAGAATATTCGAAACAGCTACATCACTTTGAAGTGAATAAATGGCCAGGAAAAGAGGCAGAAGATGAAAGGGTCTACATATCCATTTAAGAAGCTGGAACAACAAACTACTGTGAACTGTTCAGAAAACATCTTTGCAAAAGTGTGCCAATCGTAACCTGGAGGGCTGGCCTCCAGACCAAGGAGCAGATGCGCCTTTATTTCTATCCCTCCCTTTAGCTGTCTCCTGAGAAGGCTACAAAGGTGTCATTAAGAGATGGGACACTTTCCTGCAGCACTTTCACACACTCATTACCAGCTGATAGCGTTTGATCTTTGAGTCATGGCTGAAGTGACCCAGATTCAAACTGGTGATTATTAATGTCACATTTCTATAGGCCTTCTTATTGGAACAGCACTTAACAGTCACTTGTGAATCTGCTGGGATCTGGGCCATGGCTCATTGCTGTGTTCAACCCAGCAACTCACAAATTCCATCTTCAGAGATATAAGTGGTACCCTGCCTCCCGGTGGGCCGTCTGTAACCTCAGCCTAATTAGAATGTGAGTAAGATCCAAGAGCCTGAGAATTTGCTTAAAAATCAGTGATTTAATTAATCACAGTGCTAGAAAAATGGACTAGCCAGGGGAGTACATATGGTGACACAGGCTAACGTATATTAAGATTAATACAGAAAGAGTTTCACCACCGACTGCATATTTACACCAGTTCTTACGGGGAGAGTCAGGAGATGAGAATTTTATTATGGTTTAAAAAATATTAGGAATGCAACTAAAATGGATCCTGGGCTACTCTTATTTTCCAGAAAACCCTCTTCAAACTTCCCCCAATTAATTCCAATTTGGTCAATGAACATTTTAACAAA
The DNA here is from genome assembly GCA_006410615.1 of Neotragus moschatus. NCBI lineage: Eukaryota > Metazoa > Chordata > Mammalia > Artiodactyla > Bovidae > Neotragus > Neotragus moschatus. The sequence continues at coordinate 400,460 of SJYA01000761.1, read as the reverse complement.
ATTATAATCGCTATGTGATTACATAAGTAAGTGAACATATTACTTTGAGTTCTCCTTTATACATTCTCCACACTTCCTATTTATAAACACAGTGCTCACATTTGTAACTTTCAGTGTGAATATAAGTATGCCATTGCTGTACTACATCAGATTAACAATTTGCTCTGAATATTAAGGCATTTTAAGCTCCTCATATTAAATTACAATGTAACCTATTAAACCAGACTTTTGGTAAGGGGAAACCAAACCGGACATTCTCTTAGGTCTTTAAAATACAGCTACTGTTGAATTTTGAAATGGCCGCACTGTAACATGAATAAAAAGACCATCTTTAAAAGATGCACCTGGTTAACATGAATAATTTTGAGTAGACTGCTAAATAATTCTAATCAGGGATTCAGGTAATGACGACAATTAAGAATACTAATATCAGCTCCTCTTTATTTATTTATTTAAATATTTATTTATTGGGCTGCAGCGGGTCTTAGTTTCGGCATGTGGGCTCTTCACTGCATCACACGGATCTTCTGTTGTGGCACAGACTCCCTGTAGCTGCGGCACCTGGGCTTCAGTAGTTCCAGGACACCGGCTCTCTAGCTGCGGGACATGCGTTTACTTGCTCAGAGGAACGTGGGATGTCAGTTCCCCGACCAGGAATCAAACCCGTGTCCCCGGCACTGCAAAGTGGATTCTTCACCACTGGATCACCAGGGAAGTCCCTCAGTTCCTATCTATTAACTGCTCCCCTAAAGTTACAGCCTCCAAACCCAGTGTTTTAGAATCAAGAAAATTTTGAGCCTAAAAAGGTCATCAGCCCTCTCACTTTATCATTCAGGAAACTGAGGCATAGAGTAGGTAAGAAGTCCAGAAAATTAAGTGACCTGTCCAAGACTACATGCAAGTTAGCAATAGTAGAGGCTAGAGTTATCTCAAAGCATTTAATGTAGAACAATATACACACAGAAATACTTACAAAACAATAAAATACTGTCAAACAATTTTAGACAGATTATGACTGCTTGCTCATTTTTCCTCTTTCTTTTTGTTTCTTTCTGAAACTCCAAACCAAACTCCTTAGGAAGGTGCATCTTGAACTAAAAGGCTGCTTCTTCATCAATTGGGGATAACCTTGGTTAGACCTCCACCCAAAGACGCAGTGAAGGTAAATGAGATGAAGCTGAAAGTGCTTTGTGCACTTCAGAGGTTATTAGCCTTATTAGCAGTAAAGAACCCCCAAGTTAAAACAGGATAATTTCTGGACAAATAAGTTGGCTCAGTGCCTTAATAGGAAAGCTGACTCACTGCCAATTTAGCCCTGGAACCTGAGACATTAAAATAATAATTTCGAGCAGCTATGTTTCCTACTAAGCTGGCTGAAATCACTTAGCGGATTAGCTTTTCACCTCTGGAATTTAAGTCAGGATTTCTTGCGTGAAAGATGGTCCATCACCCTTATTTTAACATATGAGGCAATAGCACAAGTCTGTCTGCAGATACTGCCTCTACTTTTGTTTTAAGGTTACAGAGAAGCATTATGAAGGGGGATGTCACACAGCTTCCTTGTTACTGATATTTCCTCTTGTTTCTATTAATATGGCATTGGTTTGCTATGTGCTTACATATCACTGATCACTTTGTGATGGAGAGAAGGGAGGAGGGGTATTTGATCAGTCTCTTTCCTCATACTCCATCACATTTCTCTGGCTTTATTCAGATAAGGGAGGAAACAGCTCAGAAACTCCACTGTTGTTGCCAACTGCCTCCTGCCAAAAAAATAAATAAAATAACCACCCCCGCAAAAAGACTCAGTTCTGGAAATTTTCAACTTATTTTCTGGTTTTCCTTTATCTTGGTTTCTGTTTTTCCTTTATCTATCGCATTAACAGAAATTAATTAAACAAGAAATCTTGGTTTCTGTTTTTCCTTTATCTTTCACATTAAAATGGTCCCCAAATGCCTACCGTTTAAAACAAGGGTGACCATTTGCTAACTTTATGGTCCTATTATAAGAAGGAAAATAAGAGTAAACTCTCTAACTTGCTTATATATATCAAGTATACATATTAGACTGGGGAGGGGATGCTCGAATCTGAAGCACCCTAAATATTTTCAGTCATTCATTCTGCAGGTATTTTATTAAGTACCAACTATGTGCCAGGCAGTACTCTTAAGATTGCAGGTAAAGCCACAGACCAGACAGCACAGAGATTTCTTTTTGGAACAAACAGCTATAATAAGGAAATATCTGGCCAGAAGCGACAAGGGCTATGGAGAAAAGTGAAGCAGGTTAAGGGGTTTCCAGAATGGCTGGGGGTGGCAGGGGCTCTGCTATTTCATGTAGGGTGAACAGGAAAGGCCTTCCCTGAAGTATCAGATGACTTTTTAAGTTGAAGCCTGAAATGATGAAATGACCCATGATGCCACCTGGAAAAACCCTACACATGTACTTTTATACTAGCTTGAAGTTCAGAACAAACATGGAGATAAGCTGTGAAACTTCAGGAAAGTGAAACCTACAAATAATAAGGCTTATACAATACTTTGAACCAGCCCTCAATTTATCTGCAATGATCCTGAAACCTTTTTTAGTGACTACTTAATCTTTTACCTAACTCAAATGCCTTACAGTAGTATCTCTTCACATACTAAGAGAATTTTCCAGTTAAGTTGTACAAACAACCCAAGCAGATAACGCAGGTGTCAATGTCTACTCTGAGGCCCTGATTAGTTGATTTGTCAATGGGTGTACAGTAGGGGAAAAGAGCTGACGCTAGCTGATTTTATTACTGGCCGTGCTTCACAGTGAGAAAATTCAAAGGAAACTGGACAGTTATCCAGGTTTTAGAAAGGTCAATTTATAAAGTTCTTTTAATTAATAACGAAACAATACCCTCCCTCCCCTCAAGAACGGTGACATACAGCAGCAATAACAAAATCAATACACAAGGTAAGGATCAAATGTCTCCTTTGGTTCCTACTAAGTAAATGTGATCAGCAATTATACGATAGACTTGCCTGCGTGTGCTCTAAGTCACTTCAGTACTGTTTGACGCTTTGTGACCCTATGGACGCACTGTAGCCCACCAAGCTCCTCTGTCCATTGGATTGTCCAGGCAAGAATACTAGAGTGAGTTGCCACGCCCGTTCCATGGAATCTTCCCAACCCAGGGATGGAACCTGTGTCTTGTATGTCTCCTGCATTGGCAGGCAGGGTCTTTACTATTAGTGCTTCCTGTGAAGCCCCAACTGATTGGTTTAAGCTCTTTTTAATCTATGTTCTACGGTAATGGTAATAATGCATAATGATAGGAAATAACCCATTTTTTTTTATAGACTGAAGAAAAGAGCAAAGAAACAAAATGGGCAACAAACTCTTTTAATCCATTTCCACAAAACTATGCAACCAAGAAGTTTCCCCTGCTTGATAGCAAAACTTTCAGATGCATCACAGTCATTTATGAGAAAAACTGATTGCGAGTCTCATATTTTATTGAGATTTCTGATTTATCTGATCTAAACAATATATACATGCATGTACATATATATATATGTATACACATGCTGTGGATATGGACAGTTTTAAAGCAGTTTATAGATTAAGAAATAAATGATGTGGAGTCATGTCTGTAAAAGGATACAACATAATTGCTGGCTATAAAATAATAGTAATTAGCAATCTATTTAAAAATTTTGACCTCTGTAATCTAAAATATTTTAAAATAAGACTTCAAATTATAATAAGGTTTTAAATTTGTCATATAAACTGTGAAAAGTTTATAGTGATTTGATTGTGTTATACTTAAACTCACACACACAGGTGATGGCAGAAAACTGGAAAGTCATTCATTCAAGGAGGAGTCCAAGAGATCAGGAAACATAAGGCAAACTATGGTTTTCACAGGATAAACTGTTTTACATAATGTATTAATTAGGCTCTTAAGTAATATGCTTGGTATCTTTTTTTTATCAGCTTCCAGATACCTTTTCAAGGTGAAGCACCACCATATTTAAACCAATGAGACCAACTGCTAATCTGGGAAAAATATAATCAGTATGCTACAGAGTATTCCCAAAGTCTGGAAACATAAGGGAAATAATGTACTTATTATGCTATTTTTCAGAGGAACAATTATATCTAATGCTTTAAATTTGGAGACACTTCACCCGAAAGGTATTTGGAGGTTGACAAAAACAGATTGGGCATATTATTTGACTTGGCATATTATATGCCCATATTATTTGGGCATAATATTGGGCATATTGTTTCATTTAAATTTATCTTTTATTGAGGTAACACTGGTTTTTAACATGTAAGTTTAATGTGTACATTATATTTATACTACTGTGTACACTACAGAACAATGACCATATTATTTTAAAATCACTAACATCACATTTTCTAAGTTTCCTGACTTTCTGGGCTCTCTGTAGCTGTCGAGTGTCTGCTATGCGTCGGGCACTGCGTTAGGTGTTGGGGATGCAATGGGGAACTAATATGGTTCCCCCCTTACATCAATTACCATCTGCTCACAGGTGAACATAGATCTTCCTGGAACTGGGTTAAAACGTCTACATTTTGACAGTGACATTAGGAATGAATATAGCTGTTAAGAATGAAAGAACAAGTGAACAAAAGAGAAAGGAAGGAAGGAAAAACGTTCAGTCCAGTAGGATTAGAAACATAAAATTTTAGAACTGGAAGGAAATCTTAGAGATCATCTAATTTAGTGGTTCTTAAGCACAGCTGGGCATCAAATTACTTGAGGAGCTTTTTCAAGTTAAATGTGCAAAACCCCACCCCAAACCCACTCCTTTAAAAAACCTCTGTGCGTTTGTTCCACAGGTGTTTATGGTTCTCATCTCTGGTTAACATGCACTGACCTGGACTAAACCCCTTACTCCACATATGAGGAAACTGAGGCCCAGAGAGGCTGAGTGGGCTGACTAGAAATCACACAGCTATTGTATCACAGTCCAAATTTTCTGATTTTAAAAAATGAAGGTAAAATAACTTCTGCACTATTATACCACATCACCACTGTCTATTCTTGAATCTCCACTCAAGAGATCTCCACTCAAGTACTGTACATTTGAACTGTGGTGTTAGAGAAGACTCTTGAGAGTCCCTTGGACTGCAAAGAGATCCAACCAGCCCATCCTAAAGGAAGTCAGTCCTGAATATTCATTGGAAGGACTGACACCGAAACTCCAATACTTTGGCTACCTGATGCGAAGAACTGATGCTCTGGAAAAGACCCTGATGCTGGGAAAGATTGAGGGCAGGAGGAGAAGGGGACGACAGATGATGAGATGGCTGGATAGCATCATTGACTTGATTGACATGAGTTTGAGCAATCTCTGGGGGCTGGTGATGGACAGGGAAGCCTGGCGTGCTGCAGTCCATGGGGTCACAAAGAGTCGGCCACAACTGAGCGACTGAACTGGACAAGTACTTGACCAAAAGCTCCTGAAGTGAAGTGAAGTTGCTCAGTCGTATCCAACTCTTTGCAACCCCGTGAACTGCAGCCTCCTCCATCCAGGGGATTCTCCAGACAAGAGTACTGGAGTGGGTTGCCATTTCCTTCTCCAAAAGCTCCTGAACCAAAGTAAAAAAAGCCAGTGTGTACAGGCAACATAAATATATAAAAAATAAAGACCCATCAAGTACCATGGTAACCTGGTTGCTCCCTGTTTAAACAGCCAAGTCAAGCCAGTTTAAAACACTCCCACACAAATATCATTATTCCCATCAGTTTCCATTTCAGCACTGCAATGAATAATACTTTTGGTTTTTGTGGGTAAGGAGAAGAAGAGAGTAATTTCTTTTCTGGTTTATTTCTAAAATTTAGAAGGTTAAAAAAATATATGTTTCCAGTACCTCAATATAAAGAAAGCCCGGTCTGCTTTTAACACGTTTGGCAGTACTTGAGGACATGTTTTTGGCTATTAGCCTGACAAGCTGTTTAAGCTTATAGAAGACCCACAAAGGGAACTTATATGATTAAGTTAGTTAAACACAAACATCTTCTCTGTATATTTTATTCCCTCCCTTCATACTCACAAAAACATAAAAGGCTAAGGCATTTCAGAACCGGGTGAGGGGCCAGTTATTTATCACTTCAGCTCTCTTCTCAAGGCTTGTGTAAATAAGAACTGAAGCAACTCAATGAAATTATTCATATGACCCTTGTGAGGAACAAAGCTCAGCACCAGAAAAGAGTTCAAAATTCCGATGAAGTATATGCATTTTCTTACAAGAAACATCTGTGATATCCTAATGCACCTCAGACCCAACTTTATCTCCTCCTAAAAACTATGTAACATGTGCATACTTCAAGCACTGAACATACTTATTAATTACATAGTCACAGAAGAATTTAAAACGCAGTCTCCTTTTGACACATATTATAACAAGTATTCCAACGCTAGAGCACTACGGAGTCTTCTGACATAAAATCTAACAGTTCCTTAAACTGTTTGGCAGATATTTTGAAGCAAAACAAAATGCCACACCATCTAAGTCTTCTCCAGTTCCTAATGATGGAATTTAGATTATTCAAGCATGTAAGTAACAGAGTTAGAAACATCAATTACAGTTAACAAGTTATGAGTTTCTTCAGAAGAATATCATATTATTTACTTATCATTGAGATAAAAGACAGAAAAAGGGAAGTACAAATGCCTTTGGTGAAACTATACCATGATCTAAATCAGTTTACTATTATTAGATTGAAAGAGGGTTGGTTGTGTATGTGTGTGTATCTAGAATACAGCAGTGCAATGAGGGCAGAGGAACTGGCCAATATATAAATAGGTTTTAACAGACTTTCCAGTTCAACCATAGTAACTATATTAGGTTTTGTCCCTACAAAACCACATGGGCCGGGCTGGGCTGAGTATTTGGCAGGCTGGGGTGCTCAGCTGGTAAAGCAACATAAACCTCATTTTACCTTGAGTTGAATAAATTTCCTCTGAGATGATGTGCTTAACTGAAAGAGTTTTCAAGGAGAAAGGACAAGTCTAAGTGTTGGTTGATGGGCGCTCCTTACACTAAGGCTAACCTCGCACCTTCTTCCAGCTTTGATCAAAGGCCTTCATCATCATTCATTCGTGGTAGCACTCTGGATGCAGGCAGTAACCTAACCTCCATGATCTAACAATCCCTAGCAGCCTGGGTTAATTTCAGCTGTCTCTAAAAGGGCTACGTGAAACATGGCATTTACAAATTTGGATTATACAGCACTATTTATTACATGATGGAAGATTTCCAAAAATGCCAGAAGAGATGTTGGCACTTATGCAAGTCAACTACTGTTCAGCCCAAAGAAGCACTATATTCTATAGGATGCTTTTGCTGGGATTGAAAGAGCCTATGTGAAAACACCCTAATTGGGACCATCTTAGCACCTCAGCTATTGGATACCCTCTGGCTCTAGGTGTTACATTTCAAATGGGCCAACAAACCATCCTAGAAACAGAACCTCCCAGTCCTGTAACTAATCCCTTCACTCCAAGTCCTGAGAGTGTATATTTTCTTATTTTCAGATTTAATAAGGCAAGTATATCTGGTAGCTATTAAAAGATTTAAGCCACTGCTGTTTTAAAAGGTTTCAGTATTCAGAGATTTCGAGCACATAGAGGGGGCGATGTGGCAGGTTTGGTTGCTGTAGAATGGTGAAATTATTACCCTGGTTCTCTTCCTGTGCCCCTTCCCCACCAACCCACTGTTTTAAGAATGTTCTTATTGACCTTTCTCTACCCTTCTAATGTGTCTTTAACACATGCTCATGGGTTCACAAAAAGAAAACTCGGAGAATCTGAAGGAAAGACACTGGACCAAAGAATCTTCAGTGACCTAAACAGATAATTACAATGGCAGATCCCTAAAGAAGGAGGCAGGAAAATTCAAAACATTGGCTACTTACAATACAAGGTCAGATAATCTTTCCTTCTTTTCTTCTTTGGGGAAATCCAAACAGCTGTGCAATGTTTCTTTAAGTTTTTCTTTATTGAACAGTCCTCATGCTTGTGCAAAACCAAGAACCATCCTAGAAAACCAGGGCCAATATTGCATCACATTAAGTGGTGGCTACTTTATATCAGACTTTTTTTTTAAAAGGTGACAAAAATGGGGTTCGTGGGGAGAAGGTGGTTATAAAAAAAACTTCACAGGAAACCAAATAGCCTTTATTTAAATTAAAAGCAATCACAGGCTGATTCTTGGAACATACTTGGAAATGCTTTTGGCATGCAGCTGCTACATGCCGCCAATATTGTGTGTAATTGGAAACATTTCAAACAGAATTGTTACCAAAGTCAAAGACCATAATTGCAAGCCGTGGGATCTGCGTTGCAGATAAAAGCAGGGCAGCTCAGGGAGAGCATGCTGCACGCAGGGGTCTCCTTATTGGCAGCGTCTGACTACAATATTTTCACTGTCTCCTTAGATCCCCAATGAGACAAGAAGGAAACGCAGAGAAGTGTACACAAAGCAAAAACTGGTAGGTGCTATAAATCAGTGGTCAGGACAAAACTCAGAAAGGAGTACATGACTTCAGTACTCGAACAACTGAAATAACACAGCCTTCACTTTTTTTTTTCCCCC
>SJYA01000761.1:346783-384328 GCA_006410615.1 Neotragus moschatus | reverse complement strand
TTTTTTTTTTTTAACCAAGTATTCTGATGGACGGAAAGACAGGAAGGGTGAAGGAGCAAAAAAGACAAACCCAATTTCCTCTGATCAAACGGTTTTGGGGTTGCCTATTTGGGTTTCTTTTCCTTTGGCGTGGTCGGGGCGGGATAGTTAATTAAACTCTTACTTCTATTCGTTCCGGCGCGCCTCGCCTCGCTGGGGATTCGATTCGATCCTATCTCGTGTAATCCCACAGGCTGGGCTGTCTCCACCTCCGAGCAAGAAGCCACAGATTCAGCCTCAAGTCTGTTCCCTCCTCTCCCCTCCCACCCTGGTCATCTCAATAAAAACTCAAAAGTGCGAGGAGTGCATGTGAAAACCTCAGCTCATCGCAATGTCCCGGCCTGAGCCAAGTTAGCGTGTCGCACTTAGAGTCGTATTCAAAATATTAATTTCATCACGATGATCATTTTCCATTGGCCGAGGTACTCTCCATGTTTTCAGCCTGCCCAGTTTCCAGGGTTGGGCTCTCAGGCGCATTTTCTCAGATGAAGTGGAGCTCAGCCTGTTTGAAAGTTCTGCCCTGACATCTGTGTCGCCTTAGAACTTTAACCCCCTTGACTCGTTCCAGTTCCAGATCAGTGGAGTTTCATTCCATGGGAGTACTGTTTCCCCCGGGGTTGCAAAGGTTGTTCCGACAGCAGGTGCTGAGTCCAACTTGACAGGTGTCTCTGCAAATCTAGGGATTCCTTGACCTCTCAATCCCTTCTACAGCCCTCTGGGACACTGTAACATCTTCCTGAAAGATGAGGATGTGTGCATGCGTGATGGTGGGGGGCAAGGGAGGTGTTAATTGATGCATTTTAAAATTTCTTTAATAAAAATCAGAACAGCCAATTTCAGAAATTTTCGGAGCACCAAATCTCTTCTATTTTAACTGGGAGTAAAATAAGGGAATACTGAACAAATTCTGAGTTGATGAAAAAAGGATATAAAGCAATAACATTTAAGACAAAATAAGGGGAAACAGTACAAATCTAAGGAAACCTTTGGCCACAGCCCTGTGCTCTGCAGTTCCAAGTCTGATTTAGATCTCCCTGCACTGTGAAAACTTTCTCACCTCTAGATTCACCCCTGAGTTTCTAAACCTCTGAGCACAGATCTTTCAGGAAACAAGACTGTTGCTTTTGAAGGAACTCCACTTGTTCCTGGTGTTTGTATCTGATGGGAATCTGGGGGAAAACAACCTAGGCTGTATTCCTTCTCCGCATTTTTTTTGGAATTGTGTGTGTTTATCTTAACAGGGTTACAAATGCTTCTATTAAGCTGTAGCCTTTTAGCTTCTACCTAAACTCCAGAACTGCCAAGAAGACTGACAAAATGATTTATTCCACCCACAGAGGTTGTGAAAATCGGTACTTATAAGGGCAAAGAGTCCACTCTCCATCTGTGGGTGCCTGTCTATTGTTTCAATGGACACCTTCAAGTCAAAGTAGTTTTCCAACAAATTGAATGACACAGTGGAATAGAATCAGTGGAGGATGGGGTGGAGGAAAGCATCATTGAACTGCAGCTGCATCTTCATGAGAAAATCCTCTCTGATGGACCAGTAGGCACTTGTGGCCAGCAGAATTGGGTATGGAGAAACTCAAGAGAAGTATATTTATGGAAGGTGCAGTTGGATCTCCCTATTAATTGGAGACAATGCTACTTTCTTATGATGAGAAATAAATCGATCAATCAATCTGCTACCAGAGGACTTACAGCTCCTGTGGTGACCTCACAAAAGTTTCATTTGTTGAGCACCTATTGTTTGGTAGCAAAAATGTTATGCACTGTAGGGTGTTCACAGTTGCCTGTTAAGGGGATTGCTATCTGTTTAGACAGTGCACTGAGCAGCATCTTTTGGACCTACTGCAAAGGTGAACACTTGATCTTCAACCAGGACTCCCAAAATTACTTTGGATGATACATGTGATAATTTGTGGTTAGAGAAATTTGAGTTCAAATCTCAGCCCAGCTGCTTCCCAAATGCAGCCTAGGATAATGTAGTTAGGATTAAAGTGGTGCTTAGGTTCTTCATTTGTAAATGAGGATAATAATATCCATCCCCAGAGAGCTGCTGGGAGGATTGAATGCTAGGCATGCAGAAACGACTCAGCAGGTGGAAAGTGTATACAGTGCTGGTGTATAAGGCATTGTCTCACACCACCCTCCTCTACACCAGCCTCCAAGCAAAGTCCTGTAAGTTAAGAAAGAATTATTTTAGACTTAATCTGAAAAAGTATTCTTTATTGTGGACTATTCAGTTTCTTCTGGGTCTTTTATCCTAATGGTGTTATTTTCTTTGTCTACACAAACCAACATGGTACCAAATCTTTTTTTTTTTTTTTTTTTTAGAAATTTCTTTCTTACTATTTATTAAGCACCAGCTTAATACTTAAGACATTTCAAATCACCAGTCAACAACTTATTCTTCNTCAAATTTTTATATAAATGTCAAAGGATAAGCAATGGATTTCTTTTGACATGAAATGTTAGAAATTTCTTTATTATTATTTATTAAGCACCAGCTTAATAATGCAGACATTTCAAATCACCAGGCAACAACTCATTCTTCTCCACCCATCCCACCCCAAATTCTTGATAAAGAGCTCTTCAAGTAAAGACACACTCTCTTCTCTCCTCTGTATAAAACTTTATGAAATAAAGGCAAAGAACTGTGCACATCTTGCTGTAAATGCTGCCCACAGCTGTGGAGACAGTGTCTGTCCAAGGCTGTCTTTACTGTACAGGTCCTGAAAGACTCTTGTTCATGAATTGTCTCTTCACAAAGCAAGTCCACCACTTGTTGGGTTTATCATTCTCAGGGCCAAAAACTTTCTCATAAAGTCTCAGTCCAGCCTCTTGCCTCAGCTTTTGTAAGTAGGCCCTTATCACTTCATCTTCCTGTTTGTTTGCAGGTTTGGCATAAGTAGCATTAAGTGGAAAACCAAAGGCTCTCTGGGAATGGGAAAATTAGTGATTCCCAGTGTATACATTTCTTTCTCGCCTTGGATTTTAGAATTGCATTGTTGGGGTTTCTTTTGACACTCAGAAATGTAGAGAGTTACGTATATCAAGGTCCTATAGGCTTCATTCTTAATTTCATAGTTTTTGAAGAAAACATTAGCCTTAAAATAATAGATAGCTTCATCCACAATATCTGTAACTTTTGTCTCTCTAGGGGCAGGCAGGTCCTTTGAACTGACTTCTGATAGGCAACGTTTCCAATGAGTTTGGTGTCAGGGTCTATGAGGGAAGAGTGGTAAGCCGGCATCTTGGAGGTGCCAAGGTCTCAATCACAATCAAAAGAATTTCCAAATCTTTTATAAATAAATCAATTCACTTAGGGAATGTCTGTTTTTCTTTTAAAGCTTTGATAACAAATGCATATTTTTGTAAATGATATCTTTATGCACTGAAGTGTGTCCTTGAAACGTTCATGAGTTGAGGTCTTCACTTCCAGTATCTCAGAATGCAATTTATTTGGAAATAGCATCTTTACAGAGAAAATCAGGTTAAAATGAGGTTGTTGGGTGAGCCCTAGTCCAGTGTGATTGGTATTCTTCTAGGAAGAGCAAACACACATGCAAGTAGGAAGAATACCACATGAAGAAGGCAGAGGTCAAGGTGATGTGTCTTATAGATAAGGCAAGGAACCACCAGAATCTCAGCAGGAGACTTGAGCATAGATTCTTCCTCATGGTCCTTCTGTTAGGAGAAGCACACTGACTGAAGTCACCTACCCTGGGCAGGCACCATCGTAACCATTTGTGCTAAGTTATTTTACAACAAGGAGTCCTACTAAGGAACACAGAACTAACAAGCCATCACCAGCCCGAAGAGTTCAGGAAAGGTCAAATGGAGACGCCACGTGTCCAGCCACTTCCCAGAATCCTTCTGCTGGCATCCATCTTGGCTGAGTAATGCGTGCACCACCAGGAAGGACCCTGAGTAGAGTGACTGGCCAGAGAAAACCGAGAAACTAATCCCATCACCATAAAACCTGAAACTGCGAACTGTGTGGCAGAGCAGTTCTCCTGGGCTCCCTCACCTTCATACTCTCTGCCATGGTACCCGTTCCCAGTAAAGCCTCTTGCTTTGCCAGCACGTGTGTTTCCTCAGACAATTCATTTCTGAGTGTTAGACAAGAACACCCTTTTGGGCCCTGGAAGGGGTGCTCCTTCCTGCAACACTTAGAAGGAACCAAACTTGCTGACACCTTGATCTTAGCCTTCTAGCCTCTAGGGCTGTGAGACAATACATTTCTCTTGCTTAAGGCATCCAATTTGTACACTTTGTTATGGCAGCCCCAGCTAACATACAATTCCCAACCAAATCATGTTATGAAGGCCTTGGTTCATTGAAGAATATTTTCACATGAAGATGAATAATTCCCGATAGTTTAGGCCACAAGCTTGGTATTTTAAAAAGCAAGAACCTGATGGTGTTGGCAAGCTCTGTTTGATTCCCAGGTCTGCTGGGTTCCTAGGCTTTGCTTGGTCCCTGATCCTTGTGTCTCGTTTGCTCACATTTGGGACTCTTTCCTGACCTGCAGACTCAGCCCTACTTAATGTTTCCAGAATGAATCATCCGGACCCTGTAATGACCTGGATGGACTGAGCCGTAAGGCATGTTTGCCTGCTGAGGAATCCTACATAGACTTCCCAGCAGTTTCCGGATACATTGCACCCTATTTGGTTATCCTAAAAGGTCTTTCATATTTATACTCTGCTAATCTTTCTAGTTTCTTTTCCTACCACTCCCAATCCTTGTTTGCTCTTACCGTGTTAAGTTATTTACAGTTCCTCGAAAGCATCAAGCTATTTTATGCCTCTGTGCTTTGAACACACCTAGAACGTTACCCACTGATAAAGCCTCTTTTACTAACTCTTGCTTATCTTTTAAAGTTCAACTCAGACAGCATCTTCTTGATTGTCCATTGATGTGAATATTTGTTTTTCTGCCCATCTGCCATTTCTTTCTCCTTTGTAATGCCCAGATTTCCTTTGGGGAACCACCTTCCTTCACTGTGAGTGCACAGGGTTTCACTGGAGACTCCTCCCTGGTTTGCTGTTGGAATCATGTGACCCAGGCCTGGAAACGGAGCACTAGATCCTCCTGATCAAAAAATTGATTCAGCGAGGGGCATGTGTTCCAAGTCCAGGTCCTGGGATTTTTGTACAAGATTATAGGGATTCTACAACAACAAATTCAGCCAATCTGTACTGAGCACTCTTGTACCAGCTACCTTTTTTGCTGGAAATTCAACAGTAAACCAACCAAACAAAATCTCTACCCCTATGGATCTTCCTTGAGCCTCTGCATCAAACCCCATCTGAAAACAACTGCCACTGAGCGTGTCAAATTAAATCAATATCTTATTGTTGTTTAAGCCAGTTAGGGGTTGAAATGACTTGAAGTTAAAGAAGACTAACTGATACATTCTTCCCTCATATGGATTCTGCTTTGTTTAACTTTCTACCCCTTTATCACTTCATTTGTTTATTTGATTAATCAAACCTGATCTTATTCCATCAAAGTTTTGCTCACTTACAATTATGCAACAGTAACATGCAGCAAGCTAACATGAAATTGTAATTTGAAAATAGGTATGAAATGTGAAACAGAAATGAGAAAAATTCATAAAACTCACCTCATAAAGAAAAGGGCACAATTTATTGCTTAGGTTTATAGCAGCCAGTATAACATGGGTTACGTAATCCTTACACAATTGATAATGTATTTAAGATTAAAGAATTGTATCAAGAGAAACACAACTATTGCTAAATCAAGAGCAGAAAGTGGCACTTTCACCCCCAGATCTTCATGAAAAAGGCTCTAGAAAAATGATAAACAATGTCCTCAACAAAATCTTCACAGAAGCATACAACAGTATGTCTCTTGAGGCTGTTTCTCAGTATCCCTCAGCTCATTCTTCAGAAAATCCATGTTTCAGAAGAAGCAATTTAACTCACTCCATTTTGTGACAGACACTTCACAGAGTACATAGCAATTACACTAAAGTGAGAAGTCCAGAGTGTTCTGGCATCACATAGCAGGAACAAGCTACACAGCTGGTGGGGACAGAGGTAGAGTCACGGAAGTTCTCCTGGAAGAAGAGGCACCTGAAACATGAGCTAACCTAGGGAAAGATGTGTGTGTGTGTGTTTGTGAATATGTGCGTGTGTGTACAGGTATTCAAGCATTTTAGGGAGAGGGAACATCACGTGTGAAAGCGGGGTGTGTGGGCATGCTCAGTGGTGTCTCTTTGTGACCCCATGGCCTGTAGCCCACCAGCCTCCTCTGTCCATGGGATTTCCCAGGCAAAAATACTGTAGTGGGGTGCCATTTCCTCCTCCAGGGGATCTTTCCAACCCAGAGATCAAGGCTGTGTCTCCTGCATCTCCTGCTTTGGCAGGCAGATTCTTTACTGCCGAGCCACCGGGGAAGTGAGATGGTGAGTGTAAATATGGCAAGCCTGAGAAACTGAAACAGGCCCCATCTGGCTACAGTCTGAGGTGCAGGGGGAGGGCAGTGGTGGAGGCCTGGACGAGCCTTGAGAGATGGGCAGAGGCTGGGTCACGAATGAACCTAAAGCAGGAACAAGTTTGATGGGGATGATTCAGATTTGGGTGACGAGAGCAAATCACCTTCATATTGACTAAGAAATTAAGTAGGAAGGAGTTAGGGAGAAAATGGTGTGCAAGAATTCAAAAGAAGAGAGTACTCCAAGAAGAAAGGAGTACCTGCCTTTTTCTGCCAAATTTTAGATTGTGCAGAGCAAGGTATGTCCCATGGAGCCGTAAGAGTTCTCTCAAACCCCTAAATTAAGAGGTTTGATGGAGGTCCTCAGAGAGAGTTGAGCAGTTTATTTACATCCTCAAAGTGGACCAGCTAATCAGTGTATCCTTTAGGCAGTTCAGTTCAGTTCAGTCGCTCAGTCATGCCCCTCCGTGGACTTTGCACCCCCATGGACTCGGCATGCCAGGCTTCCCTGTCCATCACCAATTCCCGGAGCTTGCTCAAATTCATGTCAGTCAAGTCGGTGATTTCAACCATCTCATCCTCTGTTGTCCCCTTCTCCTCCTGCCTTCAATCTTTCCCAGCATCAGGGTCTTTTCCAGTGAGTCCTCCTTAAATAAATGTGCACCAGACACATTATTGAGGAGTTTGGCCAGCAGTGATCCTGAAATTATAATCTGTGGGGAAATACTGAACTACTCCATGTTGCTCGTTTTAACAGGAATTATATATTTCAATTGGAATTGGGCTTCCCAGGTGGCTCTAGTGGCAAAGAATCCGCCTGCCAATGCAAGAGACGGAAGAGACGGGGTTCCATCCCTGGGTTGGGAAGATCCCCTGGAGGAAGGCATGGCAATCTACTCTAGTGTTGTTGCCTGGAAAATCCCATGGGCAGGGGAGCCTGGTGGACTATGGTCCATGGGGTGGCGAAGAGTCAGACATGACTGAGTGTCTAACACCTCACCGCCTCATATATTTCAACAGTCAGCTGATCCCAGTTGATCATCTCTTGTAAAAATTGTGTGAAAATTTAAGGCCATTTCAAAGCTGAGTAGGAGGAGGATGCTGAGTCAAGGTCCTTCCTCTGTCACAGCAATCTCCGTGGTCTCTGATTTGCTGTCCCTTCCACTATGGTAACACACTCCAGTATTCTTGCCTGGAGAATCCCATGGACGGAGAAGCCTGGTAGGCTGCAGCCTACCGAGATGCAAAGAGTCAGACACGACTGAGCGACTTCACTTTCACTTTCCACTAGTCTGAGTCCAGAAGGCAGAGTGTGGCCTATTTCAATGTTGTGACTGCAGTGCTTTGCACAATGACTGGAACAGAGTAGGTGCTTAATATACACAGTATGATGAGTGAATACTGGGACCCAATGGAGAGCTGCTGGGCAGGAGGGGGTGTGGTGGGGGCATGTAGGGTTCATCTGCCAAGCCCTAAGGTGATCTAGCCAAGGCTGGTGTGGTCCACAGGACCACAGGAGTAGTCTGCAGGAGTTATAGCACCATGCCTTTGGGCAGTAGAGACTCCATTGATGAGGAGGCATGTGCTAGGTGAAGCAGCAGTCAGGGTTTAGGGGCAAGGTCTAACAATGTTCAACCAAAGGATCTGGGGTTCAAGGGTGGACCTGAATCCCGGTGGCCACATTAGAAATCAGGTGAAGTCCAGTGTGGTCTGTATGTGATAGGGGTACAGCTGCTACTTGGAGAAGCCCATAGCAGGCCCCCGACTTTGGAGAACAAGATGAACGGCAGATCTCCGCAGTCAAAATGTGGGGGCTGGTCTGGCGAACAGATTGGTGTTTTGGTTCTATGATTCTGGCTTCCTTAGTTATCCTTCAAACCAGACGACTCTATTGATTTCACATACCTGTGAGTTTGAGAAAAAAATCACAAAGAAGAAATGTAAATGTCCTTTCACTTACAGCTGTTGACCCTATCTATTTTATTTCAGAGGTACCAAAACTAATTCTTTCACTTTGACGTCTACAAAGCTTAAAACAGGGGCGTAATGGCTTCTAATGACCTTTCTGGAAATATCCTGTGTTGAATGGTGCTTTATTTTCTCTCTCTCTTTTTTATTTTGTCTAAAAGGAACTGTGGAAATTGTAGTTGAATCACTGATGGATTGGCTTCTCTAGATCTTAGATTTTATCACCTATTCTCTCCTTTTTATAAAAAGTGGAAATTCCTGCTTCAGAATGTTGCTTATGCTTTTGGCCCCCGGGCTTAAAGATCTCCTATAGATAGCACATGCTGCTGCTGCTGCTAAGTCACTTCAGTCGTGTCCGACTCTGTGCAACCTCATAGATGACAGCCCATCAGGCTCCCCCGTCCCTGGGATTCTCCAGGCAAGAACATTGGAGTGGGTTGCCATTTCCTTCTCCAATGCAGGAAAATGAAAAGGGAAACTGAAGGTGCTCAGTCGTGTCCGACTCTTGGCGACCCCATGGACTGCAGCCTACCAGGCTCCTCCGTCCATGAGGTTTTCCAGGCAAGAGTACTGGAGTGGGGTGCCGTTGCCTTCTCCGAGATAGCACATGGCGTTCCATAAATATCTTCAGGTATGACCTGCAATGTCTGAATTAGCTTTTCCCCTCATCAGAGCTTTGGCTGGGACAGAAGTGTGTAGGTGTTGGAGTTTAATCATTAATAATTCCACAACTCCTGGTCATACTTCCATCCCATGCCCCAGCTCCCACCCTGAGCCCAGTATATGTGGGGTATTAAAATAATATGAAGCTCAAGGAAGCATAAAGAAGAAAAAATGACATACTCAATAGTACAGTTATGGGCTCTACATGTGAAAAAGGAACAACTTTCAAATGCAGATTGCTAGATTTACATCCATTTTCTTCTGGAGTTTAAGATGGGAAGGGTGTAATTGTGGGGTGCTGGCTGCATGCCATTTCATGAGAAAAAAAAAGAAGCTGTTGGCATTGCTTACCAATCCTGAAAATCCAGAGACAGCCACAGGGTAGAAAGAGGGTGCGGGCAGCGTTTCTGATCCCTTGCGAACTGGCTCCCAGGCCGGTGCCTCCACCAGGATGTGGTTTTCTGTGAGTGAGAGCCACTGATGGACTTGGAAATTAGTCTTTTATGTTAGTGTGCTGACCACATGACTCTCCATTACTGTCTGAAAGCATTAGCAAAATAACCTGTCACTCGCGATGTGATTGAGAGAAATGTACAAAGGAAATGAGTTTACTAACTCCATTAGGTTAAAAGGCAAATGGGAGACTGAAACAGTGATCAAATGGTAATATTTTAATTTTCAGAATTAGTTATCTGACAGGGCATTTCTCTTTTAATTTAGTGTTCTATATAGGGAAATGATGAAGTTTAAGGAGCTTAATAGAGGAACAGAGGAAATGAGGGTGCCAAGCAAATCAACAGGCTTAATCTTCTTTACAGAGGTTCAGAGTTACAACCCACTCTTGCTAAAAAGAACTATTCCGGCCACCTCAGCAGAATAAATCAATATGAGAAAAAGGGAAGAAAACTCAAACCCCATAGAAAAAAAAGCTGAAAATGAAATCAATGAATTTTCCCAAATGAATGACTCATGATGCTGAGATCCCAGCCTGTGATTCGGCGTGGTGCCTGAACTTCAATATTTGCAACAATATTTGCAAGTTACGTGCAATCTCCTCTAGTCTGAAACTGCAGTTTGCCTGAAAGCAGTTATAATTCTCTTACTGTCTCATTAAATAGGTTAAAGCAGGCAGGCAGTCCTGTCAGCAGGGCCTGGGAGAAATGTGAATACAGTGGGAAGTTGTCTTTGCACATTGATTTTCTTTGCAAGAATCAGCAAAAGTGTGTGGGTGACAAGAGGAAGGAGGAAAGCAGGAGAAAAGAGGGGCAAGTCTCAAAACATCCCCAAAGGAAATGAAACTCTTGTCACAGTCATGGTGGGGATATAGTGATACTATTTTCTCTCCACAATTGAGGTGGGAAGCACTCTCCATGGGAGCAAAGTCCTCCCAAACGGATCCAAGTCATCTGATTTTTCATAGTACAGATACCCATTAGTGGACTCAGTGACCAGTGCTGGGCAAGTTGCTGTTGTTAGTCTTATTGACATTATTTGTATTAGAGTCTTGCGGGTTAATACAGGAGGGTGAAGTTTTCTTTTCCTCTCACTTTTCTGATTTGATGCTGAAATTGTTTTAAAATACCTAAATGAAACCTTAGCTTATTCACTGACTTACGAGCATCACCATAAAGATGGGGATGCCAGTTGTGTTGTTATCAGTAGTTAAGTGGTTCATTCTCTTCCTGTTCTGTTTGTGAGTGAGGCTGCTGACATACCGGCTAGGTGGTGGCAAAGTTTTTACCGTTTCTCCCTATCACCTGGTGCTCTGCACACTGCTTTCCTCTTATTTGGCATGGATTGTGTGCATTAACGCTCCACCAACTAGACTGTTGGCCCTTGGAGGGCAAGGCTTGTCTCCAAGGTTTCTTTCTATCCCTCATGTACACCTATGCACGTGGAAATCTGTCTTCACATCGACCATGCGTTGGTCGATGACTCGTATTGATTAAGTGTGTATTTCTACATCCTCGGTGCGCTCTGACCACAGAATTACAAAAGAGCTGTGGGAGACTTCATTTTATGGAAGAGGAAACTGAGAAAAAAGAGAAAAGATGTACTCACAGCACAGGGTCCAGTGAGGATTAGAACTCAGCTGTCAGACCTGTGTGTGTTTCTTTTGTTCCTTCCCAGTTGGAGAAACTGGTGTCACTAAGTAAAGTGCAAGAGCCCAGGGTGAGTGGGAAAACAAATTCATGGCACACAGCCTGGGCTGCTGCGACATCGTTCTCAACCTTGAGCGTGACGCTGTCTTGTAAGCAGAGCGCAGGGAGTTCTGCACGTTGCTCAGGACCCAGGGCTTTCGCAAATGCTTCTCTGTCTTGACGCAGGGCAGAGAATGTTCCACGAAGCAGTAGCTCCCAGGCATGAGTCTAGAGAGAAAGAAGGAATGTGGCAGCCAATAGAGTGCCTACTGGCTTTCTTACCTGAGGCCTGGGCTGTCTGATTTTCTGTAAAGGTTCTTTTTAAGCAGCTATTTTGGGGCCACTGGCTGCAGGCAAGACATTCTTTTCTTTGACCACAATCCAAAGGCAAGCATATAGGAGGGCTTTTTTTTTTTTTTTCCTGTTGGCATCCCAAATAATGGCCTCCTGTGCCTCTTTTCCTCCTGAGAACATTTGTTGATCACCTACTATGTGCTGAGCACAGTGCTGCGTAGATGATGTGGAGACAGTTATGAAAAAATCAACTGTCTTGCTCTGGAATGCAGGGTTTATTAGGGAAACGAATGTCATCATTATTTGCCTGGCAGTGAGATAAACACTGAAGAGGCATCTACAAAGTGGCAGCACAAAGGAAGAGGCAGCTAAGGACTTCTGGGGGGCCAGGCAAGTGTTTCTGAGGCAGTGGCATTGAGTCTTGATGGGAGAGTTATCTGGCGGGGTGGTTTTGGTGGAAGACGGAAAGCTGGCAGAGGGGACAGCCAGTGCAGATAGATGCAGGCTACGAGAAACCCACAATGCTTGGGAACCCAGCAACGGTTTGGAGTGGTAGAAAGTGAGGAGTTGTGTGTATGTGGGGGTGGGGTGGAGCTGAAAACCCAGGCAGGAAAGTAGAAATCCAAAGGAGACTGGATGCTATGCTAAGGAGTTTATATTTTAGCTCAAGGTAATGGGGAGGAAAGAACCAGCAGAGCAGAAACCGACTATACTCAGGTCCTTTTCCTCAAAGTAATACACATTGCTGAATATAAATAGCTCTGCTAAAGGAAAAATAGACTGGGCTCATTTCATTTTCCTATAAAGATGAAAATTAGTTCTTGGAGATACCTTTTGCTTTTGCAATTATTAAGCTTTTTCAAGTGGTATGCAATAAGCAAGTCATGTTTTTCATGGACTTAAAGTGTATTTTCAAAGTTAATGGAAAGGGCAATGGGCTGGGAATTGTCCTGAGACCTGGGTTCTGGATCTAGGACTCCCATTAACAGAGGGTGTGGGACTCCCCTATGCTGGGTCTTTCTCACTCATCAGGTCAGGGGATGGGAACAGGAGCTCTCCAGGGACCTTTTAGCATTAGGACTGGAGTGTGTAACTCCTGTGTGTGCATGTGTTCCTGTGTGTATTGGTGTATTTATATCAGCCTAATTCCAATAAGAATATGAGGCAATTGAGAATAAAAGGCACTGATACAATGAGTCAAATTCTTAAGGCTGTCATAACCATAAATAAAGCAAAATAAAATAGCCTACTGATTCTCACCAAAACCAGAGAAGGAATAATAGCAAAATAAAGAACAGCCTTCTGAGTTGCCATCATCATGCCATCTTAAATTTTATTAATTTTTTGGATAGATAATACATGCACAAGTTCCACAATTTGAAAGGTAAAATATGCATACAATGAAAATTTCCCTCTTGTCCCTTCTAGCCACCCAGGCTTGCTCTCGCCAGGCAGGCACTATACTCTTTTAGCTGCCAAGAGAAGGTAGGAAATAGAATGATTTGCAAAGCTCTTAAGGATCAAAATTTATTACAAAAGAAAGGCACTTTTTTTTTTTTTTTTGAGGGAGAAGAATTTTAAGCTCTTAAAGGAGTTTCTCAAAAGAATACCTACACAACAAAGGCTCTTGAGTAAAATCACAGAAAATAAACTCAATAATATCTATGGCAGTGTAGAGGATTTCATTTTTGAGCTGCTTCAGAATTTAAAGAAATACTTAGTTGAATTTCCTACATTCTATCCCATTAAAAAGTCAAGAGGAATAGACTTTAACCTGGAGTATTTTGAGGGAAGAATTTACCTAGCTGCTGCTGCTGTTGCTAAGTCGCTTCAGTCGTGTCCGACTCTTAGCGACCTCATGGACTGCAGCCTACCAGGCTCCTCCGTCCATGGGATTTTCCAGGCAAGAGTGCTGGAGTGGGGTGCTATTGCCTTCTCCAAGAATTTACCAAAAAGCTCATTTATTTCTGCCCTTGAGGTGTCTTAACTCCTGAATTATGTTTAATTTTGAAAAGGACTACCACCTGATTTGATTCCAAGGCAATTCAATCCCCAAATGAAGTCCTGTATAACTGACTGGGAAAAACTTTTGGCTAAAATTGTTTAGTGTTGTCNCTTCTCCAAGAATTTACCAAAAAGCTCATTTATTTCTGCCCTTGAGGTGTCTTAACTCCTGAATTATGTTTAATTTTGAAAAGGACTACCACCTGATTTGATTCCAAGGCAATTCAATCCCCAAATGAAGTCCTGTATAACTGACTGGGAAAAACTTTTGGCTAAAATTGTTTAGTGTTGTCCATTTATATGTGACAATGCAATTGACAAAGGAATTTGGTTTAACATCATTATTATTTAGCTGTTCTTCCAGGCAGGAATTGGTCAATAGGTTCAACTGCTTTTAGAGGCCACTCCTGGAATGTGAAAGTGGTACCATGTGATCAGCATTAGAAGAGTCCTTTTGTTGGCCAACATAGGATTTGGAGCCAGTACCCAATAGTCCATGGCTTGGCTCAGTATGTAAAGAATCCGCTTGCAATGCAGGAGACAGGAGGTGCAGTTTCAATCCCTGGGTCAGGAAGATCCCCTGGAGGATGTAAATGGCTACCCACTCCAGGAAATCCCATGGACAGTGGAGCCTGGCAGGTTACAATCCAAAGGGTTATAATGAGTCAGANACATTGCACATAGATAATTCATATCCAGTATGATGTGACTAATTCAAATATGATTACTATTCAAACATAAATAGTCTTGTATTTTCATTATTAGAAAAGAACTTTCTGCTTGATAGAGCCAAGTTATGGAAAAGTCAGCATTGTCTGTTTTTCATAAAGCACATTCTTTCTCTGCTTCATGCCAAAATTCTGTCTCAGTTGAAAATAAAGTGGAAAAATCTTCATTGTGGTTGATGTATAGCTTTTTTATGAGAAGGGATATATTATGGTTTTTACTCTAAACTTTGACCTTCTGTTCTGATTTAAGATTACATGAGTAGAATATTTAAAAATCAGAAAGACTTAGAATATGGATACAGAAGAGAAATGTTAGGTAATTTTTTAATTTTGACATTAAAATATTTTATAAAGTTAAACAACTTAAGGAAAAATCTCCCATGGGACCGTTTTTACTTTCACTCAGGAAGATCAAAGCAGTTATTTATAGATTATATCAAGCAGAAGTGTAAATTTTGTCCCCAACTAACATCATTAAAAATGTTGTCTACCACAAACTACTCTTTGCAAAACTTGATTTCAGATATTGAATTTCAGTATTATGTACACAGACTGGAATATGGGTGTTTCTCTTACTAATCCAGGTGGTTCTACTTTCTGTTCCATGTTAACTAGATGGCTTAGAGTAGACCATC
This sequence comes from Neotragus moschatus, assembly GCA_006410615.1. NCBI lineage: Eukaryota > Metazoa > Chordata > Mammalia > Artiodactyla > Bovidae > Neotragus > Neotragus moschatus. The sequence continues at coordinate 369,388 of SJYA01000761.1, read as the reverse complement.
TTCTATTTTTATATTCCTCCCCAATCTGAAATGAGCAAACGTTGCATGAATTTTTCCTTCTTGCTTTGGTTTCCCCTTGTTGCACATTTTGTCAGATGGCTGAGTTTCATTTAGGGAAGAATTTTCCATCATAACATATCACTTGCTACTCATGGCCAATGGTCCCACTCCCCCCTGCCATCTGCAAGAGCCATGGAATGGAGGGAAGCGGCAAATGAGTCAAGCCTGGCAGAGCCTGGAGGAGGGAGAGGCGAAGGCACCGAGGAGAGAGAGGCTTGGATTGCAAGAGGTGAAGGAAGAGCCTATCACAGCCGGAGCTGAGTGAGGTTGTAAGGAAGAGAAAGGGAGACAGAATAAAAGGGAGAAAGGGAGAGAGACAGGAAGGAAGGAGGGAGAGAGATGGAGAGAGAGAGGGTGAGCCCCATGCACATACTCAGGAGGAGCTGTGTCTGTAAGTGTTTTGGAGTGTGTAGCTGCTGGAGGGCATTTTGACAGATGTGGAACATGTGTGGCTCAACTTTGTACAGAGGAGGGGAGGACTGGGGGAGAGAGGAACACTGCGGAGCTGCCAAAAGAGATGAGGCTAAGATCGCGGGTGTGCAAGGGAGGGCTTCATGAGGGAAACGGTATTAAGAAGGTTGGACAAACTCATGTTGGGCCATTTCCTATGTTTGCCAAGTTTTAGTCAGAACTACAACAAAGAAGAAATGAAACTCTTTACCTAGAGCTTGAGTTTCTAATATTCAAAAATTGTAAGACTGAGGACTCTGCAGACAGAGTAACTATTACATAAAATCTAATCAAGGGGCCAGAACCTTCATTCTGCCCAGTACAAAACAGGTAACTAGCAAATACGGTCTCCAGTGAGACTGGAGTTCATGAGAGCTAACTTTTGGACTTAGTGACTATCAGCAAATTATGTTACCTCTCTCAGCTTCAAGTTCCTCTCCTGAAAATGAAGCAGTTGGTCTAGAGAAGTGTTCTCCAAACAATTCTCTACATTTCTTCTTAGAGAGTGCCTCTCCCTCACTTCCAGGGTTCACATTTAATAAGGCTTTTCTTGCTTATATCTTAGTCCTTCAAGAAGGCATTCTATAGATTAAAAGAAAAAAAAAAAAGATCTGGGATTCACCAGGTTGAACTCTTAGCTTCCTTCTAGTTGTTATCCTAAATCAGTTCACCTTGCTGTTGATGTGAACACATTCTGACCCGTTCAGTCAGTCAACAAACATCACAAAGCATCTGTTATGGACTAGGCACAGTTACAGGCATCGAGGGTACAGCAGAAAAGGAGACAAAGTCCTTCAACATTCCAGTGGAAGGAAAGATGATGAATGAAACGATTACAGCTGGTGCTTGATGTGTGAAAGCAGGGTCGGGATGGGGAGAGTTCCCCAGAGTGACTTTGAACAGACACCCGAACAAAGCGAGTGAAAGACTGCAAGAATGTGGGGAAGAGCATTCCAAGTAGAGGGAACAGTGAGCTGAAGACCTCGTGTGGATACACGACTGTGGATGTATCTTCCCGCATGACCTGATCTTGGTATCCAGGCTCCACGCTCCCCTGGGGAAGGAAACAATTGCTGATGAAAGATGCTGGAGTCTCTTCTGCTTTTGGTAATGTCTGTGTAAGTGGTTCCTCCTTGCCCTTTTCCAGGGGCTCCTCCAACTTTGCTCACACAGCACGGTGCTCACTTCCAGTGGAGAGAAATGTCTGGCTCTGCCACATCCTCGGGGCTCAGCCTCTGTTCTTGCTCTGCCTGCTGAAGTAAATGCAATGTATCCTGATCCTGTTCTCCTCTTCTGCACTGGAACCTGGTCACCCCTGCTGATGACCATTGGCCTCCCCACTGCCCCATACTCCAGGACCCCAAGCCCAGCAGCCTGGGGCTCTCTGTTCAGACTCCAGGTCTCTTTGGTCTTCTCAGTCCTGTTCAGGCTTAGAGCTTTGTTGTCTGCTGGAGGGGATGGGAGAGGCATTAAGCGTCCAAGCTCCTGAGCCTCTGGAGGTGAGTCTCTTTGTCTTTTCCTCTTTGTCTCAGTTCTTCAACCTGTAAAATGAGGGTGATCATGATGGTACCTCTACCGTATGTGGTTGTTGTCAGGTATAAATTGGTTAAGATATTCAAAATGCTTTTAGAAATGCATGTCATGTAGTAAATACCTGGTAGGTTTTTGGCTTATGACAACTCTAGGACAGTGCTCTGGGTTCCTTGTTCAGCATTGCTGTTCACCGAACCTGTAGCCAGCAGAACCCCCACTTCTTGAGAGGATCAGAGTGCTCATTAGCTCCTGCGGTCCAGCCTGTCTCCCTCTGAATGGGATACTCAATTAGAATTTCACATCCAACCACAGACTGTTTGTATTTAACCAAACATTTTCACATGCATTATTTTATTGACTCCTCAACCTGCCATTGTGAAGTTTGAATGATCAACCCCATATTACACATGAGAGTTAGTTAGAGAGGTTGTAAGTTGATCAGACAGATCATCAGTAGCTAAATTCATGCTTAAAAAAAGAAAAAAAGAATTCTGCTTACAAAGTTCCTTTCAGTATACTTCAGCTGTCTCTAAGGAAATCTTTGGATAAACACACAGGTCAGAATATTAGGGAGATGAACTGGGCTAAATCCAAGTATAGAAATAACCTGTCTTATCAAATTCCTGTTTCTTTGTTTTCCCACACTATTTTCATGTCATTAGTTTCCCTTCTCCTTAGTCATTGAAATGTCATAAGTAAAGATGGAGTAGAAAATGTAATTTTGAATTGTTTTTAGTACTTTTGTATTTTATTTTAAGCATTATTTAGGTAAGGCTCATCAAAAAAAGAAAAAAAACTTCTTGGAAGACATCCCTCTTCCCTTTTTATTTAAATATAAATTGCAAAATAAAATCTCTAAGTCGATTGATTATTCCTCAGAGACTTGTGACAGGTCAAGAAATCAGTTATTTATTTATGGAAAGAATAAAATAAAATTGTTAAGAGGAATACTGTTGGGTTTCATACACACAATTCCTTTTCAAATTATGAATTTTATAATTCCACCACAGTGCAATTAAAATGTGAATGAACTGATTGCACAGAGTGTCCAGTGTCTGCAAACTCCTGGTCCCAGACAGTGAAGCCAACACTCCATACTGGCTCTTTTTCTGTAGCCACGACTCCTGTCAAAACCCAAGTATATTTCAGTAATTATGATCTTTTTCTTTTCCTTGCAAAGATCACATACAGTTAGTATTCTGTATATTTTGATAGACTCTCTAATTGATAGAATATCTAATGGTTAAAAGGAGTTCCACAGCAAACATTTTAAATTTATAACACAATCTTAGGGGTAGAGCCTATGTTTTATTGTGTGAGAATTTTTTTGACTCAGCCTTTCAAAACCAGTGTTTCAGTTTTGTCGACTATTAAGAAGATGCTATACATAGTTTGGTGGAGAAGGCAATGGCACCCCACTCCAGCACTCTTGCCTGGAAAATCCCATGGACAGAGGAGCCTGGTGGGCTGCAGTCCATGGGGTCGCTAAGAGTCGGACACGACTGAGGGACTTCACTTTCANATTAAGAAGATGCTATACATAGTTTGGTGGAGAAGGCAATGGCACCCCACTCCAGCACTCTTGCCTGGAAAATCCCATGGACAGAGGAGCCTGGTGGGCTGCAGTCCATGGGGTCGCTAAGAGTCGGACACGACTGAGGGACTTCACTTTCAATTTTCACTTTCATGCGTTGGAGAAGGAAATGGCAACCCACTCCAGTGTTCTTGCCTGGAGAATCCCAGGGATGGGGGAGCCTGGTGAGTTGCTATCTATGGGGTCGCACAGAGTCGGACACAACTGAAGTGACTTAGCAGCATACACAGTTTGGAGAGCAGGGCTTTGGCTTGGACTGTGTAGCTGGCTTTTGAGAGCCTCGGTGGGAATGATTGCTGGAAGAGATCCTAGTTCATGCCCTGGCTCTGCTCTTGCAGACATTGCCACGTGGACTTGTTACTTACAGGTACTGCTCACCTGTTCGTTCCACCCATGATGGTTGGAGATGATGCCCCCATGGCATCCAGGTAGGTCTACATCGCAATGATGCGGCCTGAGCTTTGGCCAGCAGCTTCCATTTTCTCTGTCTGAAGCGTACATTAAATCATGTAGAGAATTTCAAAGCTGAACTCTTTCTTTTCTTTTCTGTCTAGAAAGCTTGCCAAGTGCATTCCTGCCTGTGTATGAAGGGAACTGGGGAGTCACTGCAAGAAGGTTCAGAAGGATGAAAGAAGCATTCCAATTTCCATGGTGTTGATCAGGAATTGTCACACATGTTAGTTTTCAAGGGGCATCGTGTAAGTCTTCATTTTAATATCTGTCACTGTTTGTGGTGGGAAACTGGGCCTTTTCATGGCTTCTTGCTTTACAGGAAATCTCTATACGCCTTTTCTAAGAGTCTGTGCGCCCCTCTAAGAGGAAATGTAACTTTCTGTTCTATTTATGCTCACGAGTCTGAGAGGAATACTGTATTTTGAGAGCACCACATGGAACATTCCTAACTTTAATTATTTGCTTGAGGTGTCAACAACTAGAGAAACTGAGGAAGTCACAATTTCTGAGATGACAGGGGCTTTTCAGATAATGCTGAGAGGTTCAAAAAGGCACCTTACCACTTTTGTGAATGCAGTCTCCCAACCGTTGTCTAATTATCTGTCAGTTAGAACACACAGGAAGAAAGCACCGAGATAGCTCAGCTTGTCTGAGAGGATAAAAGAAATCACTTTCTGGCGAAATAGCTAAAATTTAAGCTGCTTTAAGGCATTAAGTGGGGAAAATTGATTTCAGTTCATTTTCTCTCTGTTGTAGTTTTTCTTGGTGACCAAGAACAAATTATTTAAAGAGAGAGTGACAATTATGCATAACTGCCTTTTAAAATACAGAAACCAAGTTTGTTCTTACTGGCAGATTTATTTTTATGCGTGTTCACCTTGGGTTGGGGGCTACAGCCTAACACGGCTCCGTCGTCTTCAGGCTTCCGTTTCTAGGAATGATCAGTCAGGAAAGACAAGAGTTTTCTTCTCCTCAGTTACATACCACTCGTCTCTTTCCTTGCACTCAGCCTCTGTCTCTATCTTACTCTGTTCAGATTATGATAATTGTCTTTTGGACATCAGGCCCACTGCATAGACTTGCCTTTCACTGTCTAACAGCAGCTTTGTACTCTGAAATGTCATCAGAGAGAAAATTCACCTTCAAAATGTTTCTTTTCACAAGGTCTNAGTGTGCTAGTTGCTCAGCTGTGTCTGACTCTTTGTGACCCCATGGACTGTAGCCTGCCAGGCCCCTCTGTTCATGGACTTCTCCAAGCAAGAATACGGGAAAGAAAAATTGAAATTTGCTCAGCTGTGTCTGACTCTTTGTGATCCCATGGGCTGTATAGTCCATGGAATTCTCCAGGCCAGAATACTGGAGTGGGTAGCCATTCTTTTCTCCAGTGGATCTTCCCAACCCAGGGATCGAACCCAGCTCTCCTGCATTGCAGAATACTGGAGTGGGCTGCAATTCCGTACTCCAGGTGATCTTCCCAGCCCAGGGATGGAACCAGGGTCTCCTGCATTGCAGTGGATTCTTTACTGTCTGAGCCACCAGGGAAGCCCCTTTACTGTATGAAGCCTTTGGTAATTCGGAAACAAGGTCATTTGTTTTCTGCTATAGATGTATTATTCTGGTCACCAAGATCATATGAGAACAGAGGGCCTGAAAGACAGAATCTGCTCTGAGATCCTCGTTTTAAAGTTAAAGGTGAAAACAATTGAGAAGCAACACCAGAAAAGAAAGAAAGAAAAAAAAAAATCCTGCTTTCATACAGCTTGCATCTAGTTGAGGGGGACAGAAAACGAAAAATAAATGTTAACATATGTTACTGTGTCAGGGGCTGTTAGGTGATATGGAAGTACTGTTGGCTACACAGTTTGCACGGTAATCTTGCAAACACCCTTCATTTATTTAGCCAATATTTACTGAGTATCTAATATGTACCAGTCACTGTGCTTGTAGCAACTACACAATTGTTAAGATATTATCCAAATTTTAAGACTGAAATACTGAGGTGGAGTTATATTTCTAAGGTAATGGAGCTGGTAAATTGCAAAGCCAGGATCCAAACTCACATTTTTAGTTTCCAAATCCTCTTTCTGATGCAATAGCTGTAATGTAAAAATCTGGGCCTTGAAGCAAATATTTCTATAGAAGTGAGTGTCCTTGTTTCTTCTTTTACTCCTTCACTTACTACTTAATGGCAAAATAAACATGTTTCTAGAGAAATGGATTTCTACCTTCAGGGGTTCCTTGCCCTGGGTGCTGCTGGATATTTTATCTTTAACTGATGAATTTGGTAGCCTAAAAGTTCACTATGACTTGCAAAATAAAAGTATGTTTGTGTGTTTTAAAATTTGCAGTTATAAACTTTCCTTTAAGTGAATTTAAAGAAATTCATTTACTGTAATTTTCCCCTCCCTGTTTCATAGTCTTTAGTTAATTTCTTTAATTTCCTCTGGTTAAATAAATTCAAAGTTCGATCTTTTGACNTAGCCTAAAAGTTCACTATGACTTGCAAAAGAAAAGTATGTTTGTGTGTTTTAAAATTTGCAGTTATAAACTTTCCTTTAAGTGAATTTAAAGAAATTCATTTACTGTAATTTTCCCCTCCCTGTTTCATAGTCTTTAGTTAATTTCTTTAATTTCCTCTGGTTAAATAAATTCAAAGTTCGATCTTTTGACTCCTTTCTAAACTGTATTTGGAAAGTCTTTCAAACCTCAGTTTTTGCTGAACTCTTAAAAGCCCATGGCTTTCTGAATTCATCCTTTACCTGGGAAACAGGAGAAATTTTTGGAAATAATCTGAGTTGAAGTCTATTTCTACTGTTTTACAAAAGTTTCCCGAAGTAGGCAGTTTAAAATAAAATTAGAACAGTTGAAAAGTCAGCACAGAGTTGCAAATTGTAGTATTTGCAGGCCAGAGAAACCAGACTTCTTTAACTGACTGTTTACACAGGAATTTTCCTTGAGTTGTGTTTTTAACCCTCTTCTCATTCCTTTTTTTTAAATTTTGGCCATGTGATGGATCCATCTTCAATAAAAAGTTTTCAACTGATTTTATACCAGAATGAACGCAGCATTGAGGATGTGAAGAAAGTTAGGACATTGCAGTGGACAGAGCACAGCAATTAAAAAAATAATTGAGCAGCTTGTATAATTGATAATCTTTAAAAAAACAAAATAAACTTTAAAAATACAAGAGCAACTTTTGTTCAATGTAGAGATTATTACTGTTGATATCCTGGTATGGTCTATCATTTTGGTCTAGTGTTCCTCCTACAAAAATTTGTAATCATATATTATGTACTTCCTCTGTGTCAATTTTATTTCTTTTTGGTCAGCTTCATTTTTATGGCTCTTTAATGGACTGATATAATTTCTCTATTTGTCTGCTACTATTTAAGTTATTTCTATTTTTCACTTATTAATAAGGCTATAATAAATATTCTTAAAATATTTAAGTTCCTTAAACTAATTCACAGAAGTCGTTAGATCAAAGAGTATATAAGATTTTTAAGGCTTTGTTAGTTTTGTCAAATTTTTCTCAAAACTCTTTATTTCTACTAGTAATAAATGGTGAGCTAAAATGCTGAATAAGAAATTTTAAAATGTATAAAGTACAATATACAAATTTAAAAAGTAGATTTTAGATAATTTCAATAACTAAATATACTCTGATTCTTTATTTTTTGGAGATTTCCTATTGGACGACCTTCCTAAAGAAAAAAACAGGAACACTATTATAATTGAGAAGCTCTGTGGAGCCTGCTGAGAGGGCAGTCAGGGAATTTGGTCTCTAGCCCTGGCCTTGCTACTTACTGATGTGTGTGACTCCAAGCCAGCCCAGTTAGCCTGCCGGGGCCTTAGATTCTGTATTTGTGGTTCCAACACAACAATTAATAGCGTCTTACTTTACTCTCAGTGTGGACCATAAATCCTGTGCTTTCACTACTTACCTATTTGGGAGGTATTTCACCTGTTGACGTGGATGTCTTTCGTTTTGGCTGCCTCTCCTGTTTCTCTCATTATGTTTTGTAAAACCACTCTTTCCCACATCACAGTCTCTTTCCCAGCCTACACCTTGCAATCTGACTTCCTTAGGCACATGAACAGGCTTGGCCAGTCAGAGCACCACCTCCCTCTGCCTCAGAAATGGATCTAAATGTGGGCATGTTGCCCAAGCTACATTCCCGTGAACTATCCTGGATTTCTGATGCAACTGGCTCACATGGCCTGCAATTCCTAATTTCTAGGAATTTTGCAAATCAGCTGTTAAATATAGCCATTATTAAAAATTAGATTATATAAACCTACAATTAGGTTATATTAAAATACAGCTCCTGAATACTCAAAATTTGAAGCTTTCTAATTATTGTATTATATTTTATTATTATCTATTGTTTTAAAGTTGGTTATGTGTGTTGTACCTATATGTATGGTGGAAGTACTAAGTGATCTGCCCTCTATATTGGAGGGTTCCATGTTCTCAGACTCAACTAATAGATGACTGAAATTGAAACTGGATAACCCTGAATAGGAGGACCAACTGTGCTACACCATTTTATATAAGGGACCTGGGCATCCATGCATTTTGGTATCTGAGAGGGTGGTCTTGGAATCAGTCCCCCAGGGATACCAAGGGCTGGCTGGCTGTAAAATGGACTAGTGCACATCCCTTCCTAACTCCATGTTTAGTGACGCCAAGTTAGTAGGCAGAAACTGACCAGGGTAGAAGTATTTACACCATAAAAATCAGCGAATGCCACAAACCAGCATTTTTTTTCTCTGGAAAGCTAGTTGTCAAACATTTACTTTATTTCATTGGCTGAATCTATTGGAAGGGGACATTTTGCTTTTTTACTTTGTTGCTATGCTAGTAAAATATAATCCTGGAGTAGCCAAGTGGTTGATTTGGTCACCTGTGGAGAGTTTGTCCCAAGAATAGTCCCAAGAATAATGCCCAGGAAAGCAGAGCTGAGGGGTACAGAGAGACCAGATTCTTAAGGAGGTAAGCATTATGATATTTTAGTTGAATAAGAAACAGGTTCAAACCACATTAGGTTTCTATACCTTACAAATGAAAGTATTTTGATAATACAGATTCCATGATCCCTGCAACTGCCTCATAGCTTTAATAATACAATTCATACTGTGAGATTCTAAAACTATGTGAAAGGGTAACTCCTTAGCTAGATTTTGAGTGCCCATAGTTACTATCTTTGAAAAAAGTCAAATAAAAATAGTCTCTAGTGAACTCACACAATCTGTCTTCACTCAGAGTAGCATTAATCTAGCTAATAACTTAATGTTGACTGTTATTAATTAGCATTAGCATTAATGTTAGCAGTAAGTCTTATAACAATGTTAAACTCATAAGATAAATGAAATAAACTTATGTTAATAATTTCAGTTTATTTTTTCCAAATTTTCTCCTTCCTAAAGTGAAATGTATTTATTTTAAATTGATATTCTTTCTAAGATTTTTAAAACTTACTTTTAATTATTTCAGATAATTAATCTTACTTATATTCAATCTTAGCACTGTTTCCAGAAAACCAATTAGAATAGAGTTACTCTGCATTTTAATAACACTGAACTTTCCCTCTTTGAATTATTGATTTCATTTTACTGAAGCGCTTCCTGCCAACGTGTACCCCGAGGTACTGTTTCTTAATTAGAGACTGAGTCCAAAGTAGGTCCTACTGAGGTAGTAGGGATACTCTCCAATTTGACACTGCTTCAGTGTATATTTAACACTTAATTCCTGGCTCACTGCAGCTATGACCCATTTCACATATTGTTGATTCAAAAAGAATCAAAATCCCATTGGTATGTTTACTTTCTGGTACTTGACTGTTGATAACTCAGAGGTGTTAGTGGTTAATTGTCACCATTCACAAAAACACTGGGACCAAACCTGATAATTTGCCCAATGCTCAGATGGTTTAAATTTACCACTCACCCCTGCAAATATAGTGTTCTCCTTTTTCTCTGCCTTTAAAAAGATGTTGAAGAAAGTGTTTAGATTTGGATCACCCAAAAAATAAACTCAGCAAAGAAAACCTTGACACTGATACTATTAGCTCTGCTAGAATTACTTCTGGATGTCAGAACTTCTGAATGTCTTGTAGCTAATAGCTGGCTGCCCTCTCTCAAGTCTATTGCTAGTTTGCCCATTACTTTTCATTAATGAGGTCATATTGTGCAACTATAACAAAAATGATTCAAATTAATATGACGGAGAACCATAGTGAAGTGGAACAAATCAACCCTCTCTTTGACTAACTTTGAGTTAGTTCCCTACAATAGCATTTGCATTTCCTACAGTGTATTCTGATGTTGGGAAAGATTGAAGACAGGAGGAGAAGGGGACGACAGAGGATGAGATGGTTAGATGGCATCACCGACTCAATGGACACGAGTTTGGGTAAACTCCGGGAGTTGGTGATGGACAGGGAGGCCTGGTGTGCTGCGGTTCATGGGGTTGCCAAGAGTTGGACATGACTGAGCAACTGAACTGAACTGAACTGAAAGTGTATTCTGAGGAGCCTAGTTAGGGAAATAGTCCAGGTCAGAGTTTCTCAACATGCTGGTCTTCTGCATCTGAACCACCTGGGGTGTCTGTTAAAAAAGAGACTCTAGGGCTGTTGCGGACTCCCATTTTCTGGGAGTGGGGTTGATATTCTAGATTTTTTTAATAGTTCCTCAGGGTGATTCATACATCCTCTGGGAATAAAGATCTAAAAAATTTGTGAACCAATTTACCAAAGTAGCACATTAAAGGCATTGAAAAGTCCTGTAGTAGAGACTGCCTCAATTTTTAAATCCAGGATTTCCCCAAATTATTTGATTACAAAAACTCCTTTTTTGGGGAATATCTGTTATTTGACCAAATACTATTGGGAATGTTTTCTCTAACTAATCTCATAAGAACTGTAGATTGTTTCAGGTGCTTTCTAGTTTGATACTAAAGAAGTACTGTCATATCTTTGTATGAACTTTGGACAGGAGGTGCAAATCCTGGATTTTGTACTGTTGGCTCAGCTGCTGACCAGTAATGTTCCCTTCATTCCAAGGAAGATGGGATAAAAACATGAGTTAGTATCAACGCAGAACATTGCTAGAAAATTAATTTAAAGAGAAAGGTCCTTCTTTGGTAATGTCATCTTTTATAAAGAGCAACCCATTAATACTTATGAGAATATACTTTGCCCAGACATTCTACTTCCTCATTACACACCCCCGGGAAGAGATCTGGTTACTATTTTACAATGGAAGATATGGAGAGAGGAAAAGGAGCTTTTCTAGAGATGCCAATCAGATTGAACAAAGTGAAAAAAAGAAATACATTTGAACAGGAAATTGAGTGGAAGTGAAAAAATTCTTTATCCTGTAGCAGCAAGGGAGAAAGGCGACCCCAGTCTTCTGTCCCACGCTTCCTCTTTTTTATTAGCCACAAACAACACAGAGACTGGAGAGGTTGAGGGGGTAAAGAAATGGCAATTGAGGATGAACTGGGGAGTCTTCAGTAGCCTTCTCTCTGGGTGGGGCTGCCTTTTGCTTGGCTATAGAAATAGAGGGTGCCAAGATGAGTACAGACAAAGGAAGCAGGGGAGACATGAGCTATAGGGAGAAGGATAAAGAGACCTTGGGGTTTCCTTCCAGATTGCTTAGGGCTGGTTCACTGGGGCAGGGGGTAGGCAAGGCCTTGAGCACGACTTGTCCCTGCTTCTGCCCCCTGATAGGTACTGCATACCCTAGTGACTTTGCACTTGCTGTCTGCTTTGTTTCAAATGCCTTTTCTCTCCTACTATGTGTTCATGGAACTTGGCTGATTTCTGCTAGTTTAATCCCATAATATTATACTAATGGTATATGGTTGAATTAGGAGCTCTTTGAGGGCAGGAATATTGCCTTCTTTATTTTAAATATCTTGCACTAGGCACAGCTCCTGGCATAAAGAAGCATTTCAGTACTTGTTTCTTGGTGATAGCCAGCACACCAGAAACCTGAACTGGGTGCCCCCAAACAGTGCCGTATTTGTCTGGAGTTCCACGGATGCAGAATTTTAGAACTGAAGGCTGTCTAGTAGACTCTCATCATTTTACAAACAAGAAATTGAGAGTTTACACAGGAAACAAGTAGTGACTCAGGACTCAAGCCCCCAGGCCAATGTTATTTTGACTATTCCAAGGTAGTCTGTGTCATTAAAGAAAAAATTTCTTATACTACCCAATGGTGGCAGGATCTTTTCTGAATTATGGTATAAACCAGCATTTAAGTTAATATTTGCATGAGTTAAAAATGCAGAATCATTGAGCTTGAAAGTGATTTGAGGGGGATATTCCGCCTCCAAATAGAATTTGTTCATCTCTTTTTCTCACTCCTTGGATTTTTGCATCCCATTGTGCTCCTTTGGATTCTTGGCTTCACGTGGAAGTTACAGTTAAAAACTGCTGGGTGAGAAGCTATTCTCCAGGTACTTTCAGCTTTATTGGAAAGAGAAGATCTCATAAATCACATAAAGGAACTGGGCCTTTGGGATTGCTTAGTTGCCAAGTGAATTCTGATTGATTGCTTTGGAAAATATGGACATTTTCCCGGAGCTTATCTGAAATAAAATAAAAGATTCATACTTTCTCAGACTGAGCTCCCTCTCCACTAGATTTCAGTGACAGTCTGGTCATTTTAATGCAGTGAAAGGGCAGTTAAATCCACTGTATCCGCATTAGATGTTTAGTCAAAAACTTGGAAAGCGGAACACAAATGATATTCCAAATGGAGAAAGGTGTGGAACAACAAAGTGTCCCTAACTAAACAGAAATCAGAACCAGATTCAGGTTATAGGGCTCATGCTGACTTTATCAAACTGATTTCTAAGAATGATCAGCACACAAGAAGAATTGCTGGGAAAATCGGATGCAACTCTATCACTGCCATATTAGGCAGTGGTGCGAGTTAGGGCTTCAGGGGAGCTGAAGTCGAGTATGTCCAGGAATAGTGAGATAAGCAGGAGGAAGGCATTTGGATCGTAATCCTCTTAGGTCACAGAATCTGTTGAAAATTTCTAAAAGCAGTGACCCTTCTCCCCGGAAAAATTCACAGAGACGCAAAAGCCTTCAGGCTATTATTTCAGGGAGTTCAGAGACCCATAGACACGCAGGAATGTGGGACCCCACATGAAGGGCCTCTTACTTAGCTATTCCCTGCAAAGTCCCTACTTTCATCATGGGCAGCTCTGCCTGGCTGGCATCTGGGACTTCCAGTCTTGTTACACACACACACACACACACACACACAAACACACACACACACACACAGCCCCCACAGGGCCAAGTCCTAGCAAATGGAAAGGACTGAACATATGCTATGAGGCGGATTCAATTTTATTCAGAGTGAACAGACGTGGCCTTAATCCCCCACAGATTTCCTTAACTTTGTTTCATGGTGAGATCATCTGGGGGAGATTTAGACTTCTCTTAGCATTTATTCATACTTTCCTTTATAGTATGTCTGAAAGGAAAATGCAAACTTTTAATTGGACTGACTTGGTCATTGGGCTCGGTGGTAGATTAAGTTTAGAACTGTGTCTATATTTATTCACTGGATGATCACAGTTTCCATGGGTAGCAGGATCCATTTGATCCTGCAGATATATAGCTCACAGGATTTTCTAGTCTTCAGTCATCTTATTGAATTCACTGGTGAAAGGAGTTCTTTCTGCATTACTAGCTTAGCAAACATGGTAGTGAATCCCTGAACAGACATGGGAAAGGAGGGTGGATAATAACAGTCTACAACCCTTTTGTTTATCCAGAAATCAACCATCCCCAGGAGGTTGACATATAATCCCATCCTTAATCTGTCATCCATACTTTATGTAATAACAATAATAATGATAATGATAATCATTTACACTTATATAGCTACTTTCATCTAGGGAAACTCAAGGCTTTACAAACACTAATTAATTCTCCTAGTGTCCCTGTGAACTAGATGAGGTCCATTTTACAGATGAGGCAATTGAGGCACAGGAAGGAGGAAGGACAAGTGGCTTTCACAAGGCCATTGGGTAGCTGATGACAGAAGCCTGGAGAACTCTATACTGTTCAGGTGTCCAGAGCCAGCTGCCTCTTGTGGATGAGAGCGTGGGAGGGACCACACTAGAATGAAACCCTTGCTCTTCTGGATCTTGGTTACCTAAGCCTCAGCAGTTCATAGAAATGCAGGGCGGGTTTCCAAAGCAAACACTTTACCATTCCCACATGACGTGTGCAATCTGTGAGGGGTTGTTTTTGAGGTCTAAGCAGTAGAGATGGAGCTAAAATTGGCTGTTGTACATGTTTGGATAGAAAGAAGGGGAATGAACTTGGGTGGAAAACTGCCTTTTCGTTGGATGCTGCTGAGAAGTGTTGCTCACTCTATGCCAAATTGGAGCAAGTGTGGCCTTGGACTTGTTTTATTCTGTTCCACCCTATGAACTTACCAGTATGTACATAACCAGGATGAAATAATTAAAGAGGGCCCCATATGCAATTTTCTAGGGACCAGGTGGAAAATAGCTTCTCACTATTTACAGGCTTTTCAGTTGTAGAAAATACCGGAGCGGGTAGCCATTCCCTTCTCCAGGGGATCTTCCTGACCCAAGCATTAAACCTGGGTCTCCTGCATTACAGGCAGATTCTTTACCATGTGAGNCATATGCAATTTTCTAGGGACCAGGTGGAAAATAGCTTCTCACTATTTACAGGCTTTTCAGTTGTAGAAAATACCGGAGCGGGTAGCCATTCCCTTCTCCAGGGGATCTTCCTGACCCAAGCATTAAACCTGGGTCTCCTGCATTACAGGCAGATTCTTTACCATGTGAGCCACCAGGGAAACCTAGAAAATTCTTAAAATCCCCCCAAATAGGTGGTGCCGAGTTCCAGGTAATATAATGGTCTGTATGAGTGCTTCTCAAACTTTAAGATGCATACAGATCACCCGGGATCTGTTAACATGCAGATGCTGGCTCAGTAATTCTGGAGCGGGCCCAGGGTTATGACTCCAGGTGATGCCAATGCGAATGGTCGCTACGTTGTCATACAAGCAGCAAGATGCTGTGCCGCTGCTCTGTGACGTGCTCGGCTATTCCTGACCCTCTGGGACCCCATTGACTGTAGCTTGCCAGGCTCCTCTGTCCAGGGAATTTTCCAGGCAAGCATACTGGAGTGGGTTGCCATTTCCTACTCTAGAGGATCTTACTGATTCAGGGATCCAACTGGAGTACCTCCTGTTGCCTTCTGCTTGGCAGGCAGATTCTTTACCACTGTGCTACCTGGGAAGCTTGAGACATTATGCTACTAACTATCAATCTGATAGGTTCATTCCCACCTACTTTAGAATGAGGCTTGGGCTTAGAGAATTAAGGCCTTGGTTTGAAAATTGATTAATAATTACATATTATGAAAGATGAGAGATTTGGGACACTAAAATCTTTCTGAACTTCACTTTCCATATCTTGAATGGATATAGTGAATCCCTCCCTCTTAAGGTTGAAAATGAGTAAGATAAACTCAGTAGGAAAAGTCTGTCCTAGGCTGAGACTCCAAACATGTCCCTTCATTTCCTGTCTCCCCAGTTCAGCCTGTCTGACTGCCTTCCCTAACAAATACTGAAGAGTTTCCCACTATGTCTGACAAAATCACCAACTGCATTTGCTCCAGATTGCCTTTTTCATATAACTTTATACGCTTTTTCTTCCACATGTAAAAGCCAGTATCGAATGTCAATTCTTTTTCATTATCAAATGCTTTCCTTGAGCTAATTTCTTGTCTCTTTAATGACTGTAAATGTGTCCCTGCCTTCCTGGGTTCTCATTTGATCTAAGCTACACAATGGAAGTGAGATTTGGAGTATTCATTTTAGTAGGTAAATGTTTATTGAACGTCTACTGTGTTAGGCCCTGGACATACCACTGTGAATAAAATAGACACCTTTCTTTTTCTTTCTATTGTTTTTGTAGCCTGTTTCCCATTCTATTGTTTTCCTCTGTTTCTTTGCATTGATCACTGAGGAAGGCTTTCTTATCTTTCCTTGCTTTTCTTTGGAACTTTGCATTCATATGGGTATATCTTTTGTTTTCTCCTTTGCCTTTAGCGGCTCTTCTTTTCTCAGCTATTTGTAAAGCCTCCTCAGAAAACCATTTTGCCTTTTTGCATTTCTTTGTCTTGGGGATGCTCTTGATCACTGCCTCCTGTATAGTTCACGAAGCTCCATCCATAGTTCTTCAGGCACTCTGTCTATTAGATCTAATCCCTTGAATCTATTTGTCATTTCTACTGTATAATTGTAAGGGATTTGATTTAGGTCATACTTGAATGATCTAGAGATTTTCCCTACTTTCTTCAATTTAAGTCTGAATTTTGCAATAAGGAGTTCGTAACCTGAGTCACAGTCAGCTCCCGGTCTTGTTTTTGCTGACTGTATAGAAATTATACAGTGTACAGAAATTCTGTAAACAGAAATTAAAAGACGCTTGCTTCTTGGAAAAAAAGCTATGACAAACCTAGACAGCATATTAAAAAGCAGAGATATTACTTTGCCAACAAATGTCTGTCTAGTCATAGCCACGGTTTTTTCAGTAGTCATGTATGGATGTGAGAGTTGGATCATAAAGAAGGCTGAGTGCCAAAGAACTGATGCTTTTGAACTGTGCTGTGGGAGAAGACTCCTGAGAAGACTCCTTGGACTGCAAGGAGATCCAACCAGTCAATTCTAAAGGAAATCAGTCCTGAATAGTCATTGGAAGTACTGATGCTGAAGCTGAAACTCCAGTACTTTGGCTGCCTGATGTGAAGAACTGACTCATTGGAAAAGACCTTGATGCTGGGAAAGACTGAAGGCACGAGGAGAAGGGGACAACAGAGGATGAGATGGTTGGATGGCATCACTCACTAGATGGACATGAGTTTGAGCAAGCTCCAGGAGTTGGTGATGGACAAGGAAGCCTGGTATGCTGCAGTCCACAGGTTCGCAAACAGCTGGATTTGAGTGAGCAAGTGAACTGAATTGAACTGAACCTCTGTTTAATTTTCTGGACCACAGTGAAGTCTTCTTTTAATTCTTCATTTGTTGATGGCTTTAGACATTTCTCTTTTCTTCTAGTTTCATGTTCTCTATTCTTATTGCCCATACTAATGCTTTGGTTCTTTTTCTCTGAATCTATCAGGCTGACTTAAAGCTTCTCTACTAAAAATTTTTATAAAAGCTGTTTTGTGTAACTGTCTCTGTGTAAAGCTGCTTTTTTTTTTTTTTTTAATACCAGCACTGAAAGTCATGTATAGTTATACACACGAAAAAAATCTGGAATAACACACATCTCACCGTTAGCACTAGACTGTGAGAGGGAAATTTCAATTTCTTCTTTATGTTCTTTGGTATTTTTGGAAAAAAAATTCCCCCCTTTCAGTCAGCAAGTTTTATCATGCAACACAGGAAAAAAGTAAGGGGAAAAAAATTAACTGCGTGGATTAATGGATAACGCAAGGGAAGATGAAGAAACAGGAAAATCAAACTTGCAATCTTCAAATCTTCCCACATTCTCACCTGTAGTTTTATGACTCAATTTCTGGGTCTGTCTTATTTAAGTTTCAAGTCACTGGCGCAGAACTCTGTCTTCCAGGGATTATACAGTGTCAGGAACACTGTTGGCATGAAAGCAACACTAATAGTAAAGCAACAGGAGGCATTTTTACAAGAGAAAGCACAACCCAGATGGATTTTGATAACGTTGGTATGCGCCCCAAGAGGTCATAATTACCCACATCAAAGAAGGAGTGGCTTCTTAAGCAAATGGACTTTATCTTGCCATCTGCCAAAAATGTACCAAATGCTCTTACTTTGTTGAAAAACATCTGCACTCTTGAAACCAAGTCTTCACAGTTTTGGACTGATGAGCAGGACTGAAGAAATACTTTTATTACTGACACTTTGACCTCCTAGTCTTTATTCGGCACCTTGTTTCTCTTATGTCCTCCTAGTTTAGACACATCATCTACAATTTGCATAAATAAGATAGTACTGTGTCATGGCTGAGTTGGGGAGAGAGAGAAGTTATCGGATAAAAATAGTGCAGGAAGAATTTAATTTCCCCAGCTCACAGTCAATTTTCACCTACCAGCTGGTATGCTAGGCTGAGTAGTGGTCAGGTGGCAGGCTGAATTGAGGTGGCAGGCTAAACCGTATTAGAATTTAGCTAGGACTCAATATGCCTTCTTATTAGAATCTTCTAGAGAGGCGGTTTTATTTGGAGAGCTTGATTTAATCAGCCAAACTTCAATAAGAACAATAAACAAGTCAAAACAAAACATCAAGCGCAAAACCCCATGACTTTCCAAGTGTCTGCTGGGACCACAAGAGGTCTTCAAACAGCATGGCTTTTAATTAGACACCATATAGTTTTCCAAAGGAAGACTGGACACTTCTGAACTTCATTCTGTTCTACATCTTTCGGTTTCATGCACACTGGAAAAATAATTGGACAGGTAGAAAAATAAATTAGAATAGTCCAAGAATATGTTGAACATTTATAATTGTGTTTAAGGTTATTTAATATATACAAAACTCTACTATTACATTTCTTTACAAATAAATCTTATTTCTTGGTGGTGATGGTTTTGTCATTGAGTTGTGTCCAAACTCTTGTGACCCCATGGACTATAGTCCACCAGGCTCCTCTGTCCATAGGATTTCCCAGGCAAGAATACTAGAGTGGGTTGCCATGCCCTTCTCCAGGGGATCTTNAGTGAACCTGGGAGTTGGTGATAGACAGGGAGGCCTGGCGTGCTGCGATTCATGGGGTCACAAAGAGTCGGAAACTAAACTGAACTGAACTGATTCTGCCTTGAGCAAACCTTGGGAGACAGTGAAGGACAGGAAAGCCTGCTGTACTGCAGTCTATAGGGTCACAAACAGCTGGACACAACTTAGCGACTGAACAACAATTCTGCCTACCTCACTCAAGTGATTAGGATAAAATTGAGTCTGTAAAAAAATGCACCGAACACCTCCTGAACTTATACTACACTTTCCAGTAGAGGTAATGCCATGCCTGAGGACATGCTCCCTGGTCGGCCATCAGAACTTACATGGCCTGCTTTAGAAGGTGCTCTGCTCTTTTAAGTACTGCAGTACAAGAACACTACTGAGGCTGTTTGACACAAAACCACGAATGACTTCTTTTTTTTTTTTTTGAGAAAAAATGTGTTCAGAGTTCTCAAGAGGATACCCCTTCCCCTGTCTTCTCAGCATTTCCCCCACATGTCCTTATCATTGCCTCTCTCCTGTCCTCGTCTGTTTGGAAAGTGTGAGTAGAGGACTCAGGTTCTAAGCTTCGGTGGTGGCTGCCGTGGTCTGTGGCATGGACTTGAGCAGAGTCGAGGTGGGGAAGTGAGGGACAGCTGAACTAGGTGACTCTGAGGGAAGGTAGTGGAGGGAGTTTCTCCTGGTATAGATCTCTAGGGTTACCCTATGAGGAATTTGAGTCTCTCCTTTAGCTCTTCCAGGGGCCTTGGCTTACCTATTTTTTCTTAGCTGCCTCCACTAGATTCAGTAAAGTTTCTCCCCTTACTTGCTCACTGTGGAATAAAATATATGATTGTTCACACAAGGCAAAGCCCTTCTGGAGTTTTCTGAGGGCTTTTGTTTCCAGCAACTAGGGGAGAAAAAAAGCCCTCTCCCCTGCTCCCTTCTATTTATTTTTACTCATGTGGGGATCACACACATAGGTGCTCACGAAGGACGGCCTTGGAAGGTGAGGAACACTGGAAGGCTCTGCAGTGGGTCTGAGGCAGGAAAGGGCTGCGTTCCCCTCCCAGGGTGGGTGTGAGGGGAAAGCCCCAGAGAAGTTTCTTCTTTTGGGGGGAGTTAAGGTGAATATGGCTCCTGAATGGGATCTAGGTCTCACTTCCCAGTGGTTGCTTTGAACGCTAGTGCCTACATGCTTTTGTCTAGTAAAATCCTCACGGTAATGCTATGACATAAGAACCAGTTTATCATTGTCATGTGCCAATGACTTCAAAGTCACACAGGAAAACATTTAAAATTGTGTACTAAATTGGTGCAATACATAAGCCACTCAAAAACCATTGGGAATAAGATACACTGAATAAAGCACTGAAGTCATGGAAAGAGCTTAGCTTGACTGTGCCAGGCATGGAATAAGACACATAAAATAAAATGTGGGATCTGACCTCTCCCCCTGCTTCTGCTCGTTGACCGGCTTTTCTCGGCTTCTATGGCCACTCCAGCACTCTTCCTGTCTCCTGAACACACTGAGCTTGTAACGAGCTGAACACTGTGCCCCAAATTCATATGTTGAAGTCTCCTCACCCCAGTTCCTCAGAATGGGACTGTGTTTGGAAAGAGGGATTTTAAGAAGATCCCTAGTTAAGGTAAAATAGGTCATCCAGCAACTTCCCAGGTGGCTCAGTGGAAAAGAATCCACCCACCAATGCAGGAAATGCAGGAGATATGGGTTTAATACCTGAGTCTGAAAGATCTCCTGGAGGAGAAAATGGCAACCCACTCTAGTATTCTTGCCTGGATGATCCCATGAACAGAGGAGCCTGGAGGGCTACAGTCCATGGGGTTGCAGAGTCAGGCACAACTTAGCCACTGAGCATGAGGTCATTAATGTGGGCTCTAATCCAATGTGACCAGTGTCCTTATGAGAAGAGACTAGGAAATAGATGCCCATAGAGGGAGGGCCATGTGAAGGTGTAAAGACAAGACAGCACTAACTAGCCCAGGAGGGGGGTCTCAGAAAATCACCCAAACTTGCTGACACCTTGATCTTAGACTTCTGGCCTCCAGAACTGTGAAGAAACATGTTTCTGTTGTTTAAGCTCAACAGACTGTGGTGTTTGTTATGGCAGCCCTAGCAAGTGAATGGAAAGTCTTCTTTATGTTCCAGGAACTTTGTGCTCCATACCTTCTGGCTGAATTCTCTGCCCCCTATTTCAGTTCAAGTACTGCCCCCTCACAGAGTTTGTCCCCACCTGTAGTTAGTAAAATCAGCGCTCTCAGCCTTCACAGTGAGCCCCAAGCACCTGAGCCTGTTCTGAGGTTTTTTACCTTGACTAGCACCTGGGATTCTCCCCTGTCCGAGTGTTCGTTTCTTCTCCCAGATCCTTTGTAGAATTTAAGCTCCTCAAAGGCAGTTTCTTACTCCTTTGAAACAAGTAACACTTGGAGAAGGGAATGTTTCCGGTCCCCTTGAATCCATTCCTCCCGTGACATCTGCAAATGCCAGCTGTCTGCTTCCCCATCAGCCACTATGGCTGCCTGGTAATCACAGGACACCCTCACCCTCTTAGACGTTCCTGTCTGCTTCTGGCTTTCCTTACGCTTTTGTTTGCGAGCTGTCCTAATGGACTCAACATTCTGTGTGTCATGGTACTGGGAGGGGAGTAGGAATCCCCCTTCGACAGCGAGAGCTGCTGTATGCTTAGAGTCAGAACTGAAGATAGATTTCTTCACTGGGCAGTAGTTTGGATGCCCCTATCCCAAGTAGCAGTAGCTCAGGGATATTATTATTTGAACAGTATGGTGATGACTACATATCCACGGGAATATACGTATGATAGAGTATTAGAAATGGTGGGAAGTCCATATTGTGTAACTAAATGGATTTTGCCAATCATTTACTGGTCAAGTTAGCTGGTCTCACAATTTCAGATGGATATATTGTATTTAAGGATTGATGGTCTTTCATAATTTAGTTGCTGGCATGGACAAACAGCAATCTGAGAGTGACTAGACAAAATGAAGACCCATGATAATCTGTTTTATTCTTGGGGAGAAAAATGAAACTGGTGCAAAAGAACAGATCTGCCTGCTAATATTTGGAAAAGGATCTTGTTGAGAATGAACACAGTTTCATGAAAATTGTAAAGGTGTTTAATTTAGATAATATTGTTATTATTGCTTTACAGAAACAGAAGCACTCCACTATGTGACAGGTTACTTTTTACACTTATTAAATGTGTCATAGGAATTTTCAACTCCTGAAACAGGGCAGAAAATATAAAAATATGCCCTTTTTTTTGGATAAAAGGAAGTAGAAGGCAAAGCAAGGGGTAGGATGTTGACTATACAAATAAAGTACAAAATGACAAAGACCAAACTCAAAACACTGAGGGTACCAATTTGCTAACTGAAAATTTTCTGAAATTATTGTTGCTTTAAAACTATAGACAGAACCGTGAACTTCTCCTCTTTATGGCTCATAGTTCTGGACTGACCACTGTCATCTCCCCATAGCAGAAAGAGGCACTTTTTTCCCCCTGGTTTTCAGATGTTGAGCCTGCTCAGTGAGCACCAGGGAACCACGTCCCTGATGTGAACACAGATTTACAGCGCAATGGCACAAAATCAAACCTCGTTTTTGGACTTTGGTCTAAAGGCAAAATTTAACATCGAGGTACTGATTAAAGCAAAACCTCCCTGTTTCAAGAGGTTTATTCATTAAAAAAAAAAAAAAAAAA
>SJYA01000761.1:282152-346632 GCA_006410615.1 Neotragus moschatus | reverse complement strand
AAAAAAAAAAAAAAAAAAGCCTATTAGGAACTGAATGAGTTTACAGTTCTGAATACCTGTATGTATGGTGTATAGTAAACAACTGGAATAGCCATCCTAAATGAGTTCTTTATATTCAGCTTCTAGAAACTTGTAATTACATTGGAAGCAGGACATGTGATATAGAAGATGTAAAGCTATTCAGCCCCAACTGCCACTTGAATTCAATGCAGGCAGCCCAGTGAGATCAGGGAACACATGAGAAAATCACTGCAATTAATCATCTCTTAAAGTTGAACTGAGGAAAGCTTTTCCTTAAAAACAAATAGATTTAACTCTTTTTCATTAGTCCTGGGCTTTTAAGATAAATTGTGACGGGGTTGCATTTTCAGTAGCCATTGATCTTCCCCGTCATACATTTTCTGTCTTTCTTGGTCATGTTAGAAAATTAAAAACATAAATACTGTCATAGCATTTCAGTTTGAACAGTGGAGGTTTGAGAAGAGAGTTAGAAAAAAAGGATACGTTGATTTTCAACAACTTTGAAATCAAATGTGGGGCTGCTGCAAGAATTTCTCCCCATTTTGAACTACAGAAGCACAACCTAACAGAAAACATATATGCTCAAGGGAATTTAGAAATTTAAATACTAGCAATCTTTGAATAAATAGATCATGTTTTAAATATACTTATGTTAATAAAAATATGGCAAATTTGAAAGGCAGACTGACCAAATATCTAACCATTTGATCATAACTTTAGCTACTTGCAAAAATTTGATAGACTTTCTTATTCTTCCCATTATACATTCATTATTTCAAAAAAATATTTGTTAAGCTTCACTCAGTTTTATGTGCTCAGTCACTTAGTCATGTCTGATTCTTTGCAGCCCCATGGGCTATAGCCTGCCAGACTCCTCTGCCCATGGGATTCTCCAGGCATGAGTACTGGAGTGGGGTGCCAGGCCCTACTCCAGGGGATCCTCCCAACCCAGGCATTGAACTTGCATCCTGTGTGCTTCCTGCATTGGCAGGTGGATTCCTTACCACTAGTGCCACCTGGGAGGCCCTTCACTTAGTTCTATTGCTAATGGCAGTAAGCATTAAGGGCCTGAAGTTTCTTATTCATATTTAGGAATGTACAATCAATTTATCTTCTAATCCTTCAGATTAGGATTAGGTCCAACCTAATTTCTTTCTGATCTTGGCTCTCTTGGGACTTTGTCAATTATAATGGAAGCCAGCTGCGATGGGACACTGACTAGCATGAGCTGATGCTGGCGAGCCATGCAGAGGAGAGGAAGAACCACAAGGAAGCGATGTGTGGGTGGTGCTGCCGTCCCAAACGAAACCATAAGCTGCCCACACAGGTCATGGCTGCACAACTGGACTATTCACTGTTCTTGAATTAGGCACCTAGTTTGCTTGTTTCTGACGTTGGCACGTGCCTTTTTGTCTGCTGTTTCCAATTTCAGCGCTTTGAACTTTAACCACTCTATATAAGATACAATTCAAATCATTTTCCTTCATTAAAGCATCTCTAATCTATCTTCTTCATTCTCTTCCCAAGACACATTCTTCATTTTAAATTTTCATTTATTTGTATTTTTCTTCTGGTTTAAATCTAGAAATATGGCAGATATTTTCTCCCTTGTATTCCTATTAGACTATAACTTCTTTGAAAATAACATTTTTTTTCTGTTTATCATAGTAGCCCCTGGAAATTTTTATCTTTCAAACAGAAGATGCTTGGTAAATATTAGTTGACAGAATTGGGAAGAATTGGAGGCAGTGTTGGTGACATGTATCCAGCATATGGGTTTTACTTTTACCTTTATTTTCTCTTACATTCCCATAAATGGTAAAAAAAAAAAAAAAAAAAAAATCCCTGTATCAAGACTCCATGTATAGTCAAAGAATCCTTGAATTAGAGCAAAACAACAGAGGCTAGAATTCAGCTCTTTATGTTACATTTGTGGCACTAATTTTTCTAGTAGCTGTTTGGGAAGTCCCCAACACAGACATAACGTCATTGCAAACTAGGAGGCCAAGCATAGCTGTGGGAAAGAGAGCCCACGTTCAAAAGGAAATATCCAAAATAATGGAATGGAGGGTCTAGAAAATCACCATCATGAATGCCTTTTTTGTGGTCTCATTTTCCCCAAGGTTGCTCTGGTATGAAAGTCCTCTTTAAGGAGATAACATGAAAAGAAGTAAGTGGTGGCAAAAAAAGTCCAGTCATGCAATGGCCTCGTGTTCTTTGGCTATTTCCATGTAATGTTTATCTAATAAATAGCATTTCAGCGTCAAACAGTAGAGCTGTGTCTGCACTCCTGTGCCAAAAGGCTGGACCTCCTTCAGGTCTTGCCATGCTCTCACTGCTGAAAAAAGGTCCTGTTTTAATGAAAAGAGATACTATATGCCTGGAGCCAGCACTAGTGATGGCTGTTTAATGTTTTCATGTTTCTGTGTAGCATTTAAGTCTTCCACAAGTTTCATGAAAAAATGCGATTTTAATAAAAATTCGTAGTTCTTACATAATAAAAATCACCCAGATAGTGCATTTTTGAAATATCCTATACAGTTACTTCTTGTTCTAAACTATTTGAGAGAAGGTTGTTTGTGATGTGATTGGTTCATTTGTGTAACGACAAAAGTGAATATTTTGATGTAAGTGTTAAAAAAAGAAGGAAAAAAAAGACTAATGTGTGGTTGTGAAGTTTAAAAAAATACTAATTCCAGAAGAGAGAAAATGAAACTTATGTCCAATGACCCACCTCAACCGTTAGGCAGTCAACACATTTAGATAGTATCTGAGTCAGAGAAAATTCTAGAAATGTAGTCCCTGACCTCGCTATTCTCCAATGGAGGGAAATGTGTTTTGAAAGGGGTTAGGTAGATTTCCATCATGGTGGAATGAAGAGGTGCCTGGGAGAGGGGAGGTGTGCTGGAGACAGACATTAAAAAGAATAAAATGTAGTGTGTTAAAAATGATCTCAACCACAGAGGAAAAATATATGATATTTTCTTGTTTACTTCATCTGTCTCTGTAAACTGAGAAGATGTTTATGTGGTTCTAAGGCAGCATTTCTACTGACAAAGTCTATGGATTTGGTTTATGGACCAAGGAGTTTCAGGCAGGAAAATGGGAAAGAGAAACTTGGAGGGACAGTTGGTTAAAGTGTTCTTATCATCGACCTGAACTTCTTAATAAACTCTTACATATTCATTCATGCATTCTATTCATTGAAAAAAAAAAAAAACAACTATTAGGCGCTTTCTGGGAGCATTAGAAAGGTTAGCGACACCAAAACAAAAAGGTCCTTCCCCTGAGGAATTTAAGATTAGGTTTAAATTGTGGTACCAGTTAGGCATAGTCTATATGCCCTGCAGCTCATTTTATTTAATTATTTGATTACTATTTTGGGGGGTTGGAGGGGTGGTTTTTATTTTGATCCTGTAATACTCGGGCTCCAGCAGTATGGCTGTTCATTGGCTATTCCGTGTAATGCTGGCATTGCTGTAGAGTTCCACTGCAACCAGAACATTCACATATTCATCGAATGTTTCCTACATTCTCTCATTAAATACCTGCTGATTATGGGCCGATACAGCTCTAGACACGGCGCAGTCAGTGAACAGTTCAGCATTTATATCTGCTAAGCTTTTATTCTTGTGATAGAATGATGTGAGTGAAAGTCGCTCAATCATGTCCAACTCTTTGTGACCCCCCCCCACCCCCCGACTATAGCCCGCCAGGCTCTTCTGTCCATGGAATTCCCCAAGCCGGAATACCAGATTAGGTAGCCATTCCCTTCTCCAGGGGATCTTCCTGATGCAAGGATCAAACCCAGCTCTTTTGCATTGGAAGCAGATTCTCTAGCATTTGAATCCCCAGGGAAGTCTGGGTAATGATGCATGCATTTGTCCTAAGTTGCTTCAGTTGTGTCGGGCTCTTTGTGACCTATGGACTATAGGCTACCAAGCTCTTTGGTCTGTGGGTTTCTCCAGGCAAGAACGCTGGAGTGGGTTGCCATTTCATTCTCCAAGGAGTAATGATGTGAGGCCCCAAATGATCAGCCCACAGAGTATAAGAGAAACAGCTTTTTAAAGGAAAAGTCAGATGCTCTATCAGAAAGAGGGAAGGGGTGATGGGAAAGCAAAAGTGACAGATGTCTGGTACAGTCCTCACCTAATATTTAGCTTGACACATCTCATGTCTGTCACCCAGCATTTGACTTCAGACCCTGGTGTTTTCTTCTTCCTGGCCCAGTGCACTCCTGGATAACAGCCTTGTTGCTTTAACCCAACCCCAAGATCTCTCTTTTCTGTACCCTGACCCAGGGAACAGTCGCTGTTCTGGGGTGTCCTGGCTATTAGGGCAGGATGTGTACATGAGAACCAGGAGGCAAGGTGTGGGCGGGACAGCAGCAGGGTGAGTGGAGATGGGGCTGGGGAAGGGAAGAATTCATTGTAAAGGGGTGAGGACAACTTTACAAATAGAGATGACAAAGTATGATAAATGGCAGTAACTCCAATGAAAGCTAAATCAGCTTAAAGCAGGAAGAAATTAAGGGAATACTATTATTTTTAATGGAAAAAAAATGAATAAAGTGACATGAAGGAAAGGTATGGGGAGAAAAGTCCACTGCAGTGTTTCTCAGAGTGAAGGTCCAGGGACCACAGCATTGGCATCACCTGGGAGTTTGTTTAAAACTCTGCACTTGTCAGAAATTCTGTGAATAGAATCCCCCAGATGAATCTGATACAGGATATTTTTCAAGCCTTTTGTTCTAGAGGGTGATGGATCCTACCCACCTTGGTGATTCATTATTCTTTTAAAATAAGGTGCTGATACACTGGCCTTCTGATGTGAAGAACTGACTCATTGGAAAAGACCCTGATACTGGAAGAGATAGAAGGCAAAAGGAGAAGTGGGTGCCAGATGATGAGATGGTTAGATACCATCACCAACTCAATGGACATGAATTTGAGTAATCTCAGGGGAATAGAGAAAGACAGATGAGTCTGGTGTGCTACAGTTCATAGGGCAGTGAAGAGTTGGACACAACTTAGCGACTGAACAACAACACGAAGAAGAACAATGACATTCTCTAGTTCCAAGCATGTTGCTGCAAATGGCGTTATTTCATTCTTTTTTAATGGCTGAGTAATATTGTCAGCTTCCCTGGTGGCTCAATGGCAAAGAATCTGCCTGCCAATGCAGGAGATGCAGATTGAATCTCTGGGTCGGGAAAACCCCCTGGAGAAGGAAATGGCAACCCACTCCAGTATTCCTGCCTGGGAAATCCCACGGACAGAGGAGCCTAGTGGGCTACAGTCCTTGGGATCGCAAAAGAGTTGGACACCATTTAGCGACTAAACAACAGCAAGAACAGTCTTTTAGCAATTTATAAGATGCTTCCTTTCTAATCTCTTCTTTCTATTACTTCTTCCTTATTTTCTGTAATTTTGATCTGTAGCCCATGAGTATCACACAAACCGTCAAGGTGCAAGTTCTTAGGAGAAGTCACATGAATCAATCCAAACTTCAGCTTGTGACCTGCTTGCTCACATAAATGCATCAGTCATTTAGGTGAGCAGACATGTAATGGAGAAAGGGATTGCACAATTTCTGTTGTCCACTATCTCACACATACACAGAGACACATGCAAATATTGTAGAATTCAAACATCAAACTTTTCCATCTGAAATTAAAGAATAATACTTTTTAAAATATGCATTTTTCTGAAAATAACATGTTAATGCTTTAACTTGGCAAATGTGCAGAGAGCATGTTAAATGTGAAGGACAAAGACATCAGTTGCAAGTCAAGAGCAAAGAAACCAATAGAAAATAAATAACAATGGATACTTTTAAACGATATTAATATTTAGATGGACTGGGAACTCAAGTACACCTGTGGCAGATTCATGTCAATGTATGGCAAAACCAATACAGTATTGTGAAGTAAAATAAAGTAAAAATAAAAATTTTAAAAATGTAAACAAAGAAGAATAGTATAAAAATTAGTGATGACTCATAACTCTGCCACTTAGGGACAACCTTAGGGGTGTGAATGTGTCACCGTTTGGTTTCCTTCCTAAGATCGTGCACAAGTATATGTGTGCCCGCCCCCTGCCTTTTTCATAATAAAGCATAATATATATGAAAAAAATAATATTTAGAGCTTCCCTGGTGGCTCAGAAGGTAAAGAAAACACCTGTAACGTGGGAGACACAGGTTAGATCCCTGGGTTGGGAAGATCTCCTGAAGAAGGGAATGGCTACTCAACGCTATATTCTTGCCTGGTGAATTCTATGGATAGAGGAGCCTGGCAGGCTTCAGTCCATGGGGTTGGAAAGAGTTGAACAGGACTGAGCAAGTAACACACATGATATTTATGTACCCGGTCCTAAGTCCTTGACATATGAACTTACTCAGTCCTCACAATGGCCCCTGTGAGTTACGTTCTGCCAGCAGGCCAGTTTTAAAGATGAGGACGAGGCCCTGAGAGGCACAATCTTGCTAAAGATCACACAATCTGGATTTGAAGCCAAGGAGTAGAGACCAAGAATCTCAGTTCTTAAGCTCCATCCTCTGCCTTAACCTTTGCTTCTAATCATTCTTCAGTCCTTTCCTTGGACATTCAAAATGCCATGGTGCTCCATGGTCTCTGCTAGGGTGCAATAAAAGCATCATTTTGTTAGGAAGGAAGTTAGCTGAGAGCAATGAGAGATGACCTTTTCAGCTAAACATCCAATGGCTATCTAATCCCACCAAACTATTTACCGATCCTGCCCCCAATATGTCCCTATCAGTACTCCAAAATAGTTAAGGGGCCAGAAAAATCTCCCACTGACTGAGGATTTTCCCTACCCTGGCACATGTGTATGCCTCATTATCCTGTACTAAAGTAACCTTTGGCAGTCACTGGGGTCATTAACTGCTCATAAATATTCCATAGATACCTATATCTAATTATAATAGACTGAATTATGGGAAAGATATGTGCAATAGAACATTTTGTTATATCACCTGCATCTGTCAATCAAGACAGTCAATCAATGACCTCTTGGGTTATGCAAATGACCTTGCCTAAAAAACTCTTGGCCTCCCTTGACCTGGCCCACCTCTCCCTTGAAGTATTCTCTCCGTGTTCTTTCTTTCCTTATCTTCAATAAACTTTCTTGCAGTGGGTAAGACCTCAGATTCTTCTTTGTGTCCTTACCCAGAATTGAGGCCCATGAGAGGAGGGGTCTCCAGACTCTCCGCCACTAAGATTTTAATAAAGAGCTTGGTATCAGCATCATAGGACAGACAAGAGAGCATTCTTTACTAAAATCTAAAAGACTGGAGTCCCGAAGCAATGTCTTTTCATTTTGTCTCTCCACTCTCCCACAGCTTGCGTGCTTTTTCTACTTAAATATCAGAGATACAAGAGGCCAAGACTGGCATTTCCTGACCACTCAAAACAAGTCCCAGCCCCGCCAGGGGGACAACCCAGAGGAGGGTGTGAGCTGTAGAATACTGTTTTAAATTGCCTTCAGAGGACCATATAAACCTTCTACTGAGAACACAGCCCAGTTCAACACAATAATAGCACGTAGTGCAGGAGCAGCCTCCTGTCGGGCTGTGTGGGCACTCACACTTCACACTTCTCTTAGCTGCTCAACGCAGGCATGTGGGGGCCTGGTGTTGCATCTATCTGATAGGCCTGGGTTCTTTAAAGAATATGATTTAACAGGGATGTACAGAACAGACTGGTGGTTGCTGAGGTGGAGGGGGCTGGAGGAGGAGTGGAGTGGGAGGTTAGGGTTAGGAGATGTGAGCTTTTATATATAGGATGGATAAACAGCAAGGTCCTACTGTATAGCACAGGGAACTATATTTGATATCAACAATGTAAAATAACATTAAGAAGTGCATATATATATATATGTATAACTGAATCACTTTGCTGTACAGCCATTGTTAACACAGCATTGCATTTCAATTATACTTCAATTATAAAAATGTGATTTAAGAGTCAGAAGGATAAAGACAAAAAAATTCAGAAATATTTTGCTTATTGACCCGAGAAGTGAGAAATCTCACTTGCCAGTGGATTGTCTTCTAAATAAGAGCCAAATGCAAGGCCATCCTCAATGCTATGCCTCACATTCCAATGTTTCCCAAACTTACCGGATATCAGCAATCACTTCCAGTGCTTATTTGAAGAAGAAAAATGTTTGCCAAAATTGTTTTCTGGAGCTTCTGAATAAAAAAGTTTAAATGGTGCTGAGGAAGCAATCTATAGATTCAACGCAAGCCCTATCAAGCTACTAACGGTATTTTTCACAGAGCTAGAACAAATGATTTCACAATTTGTATGGACATACAAAAAACCTCAAATAGTCAAAGCAATCTTGAGAAAGAAGAGAAGAACTGGAGAAATCAACCTGCCTGACTTCAGGCTCTACTACAAAGCCACGGTCATCAAGACAGTATGGTACTGACACAAAGACAGAAATATAGATCAATGGAACAAAATAGAAAGCCCANTATTACTCAGCCATTAAAAAGAATACATTTGAATCAGTTCTAATGAGATGGATGAAACTGGAGCCTATTATACAGATTGAAGTAAGCCAGAAAGAAAAACACCAATACAGTATACTAACACATATATGTGGAATTTAGAAAGATGGTAACAATAACCCTGTATGCGAGAGAGCAAAAGAGACACAGATATATAGAACAGTCTTATGGACTCTGTGGGAGAGGGCAAGGGTGGAATGATTTGGGAGAATGGCATTGAAACATGTATACTATCATGTAAGAAACGAATCGCCAGCCTAGGTTCGATGCAGGATAGAGGATGCTTGGGGCTGGTGCACTGGGATGACCCAGAGGGATGGAATGGGGAGGGAGGTGGGAGGGGCGTTCAGGATGGGGGACATGTGTATACCCGTGGTGGATTCATGTTGATGTATGGCAAAACCAATACAATATTGTAAAGTAATTAGCCTCCAATTTAAATAAATAAATTTATATTAAAATAAATGGTGCTGAGGAATTAATGTTTGTTCTCCACAGGTACATGCACATACACACAAGTAATTCTTTTGCTCTGATATGGTTGGGAAGCACTGATGTACCTGATGCGTTAGTTCAGCTGTTTATTTGTGCTCACTTTCCATTCCTCTCCAGTTCTATACTTCACATCCCATAGCTTTATATGCTACCCTCTAGCTCCCTCAACTTCTGTCCACCAATATTATCTCCTACTGAAATGCTAGCTATTCTTCAACGAGTAGTATTTCTTGACCTCCCCAGTTGAAAATGGTTTCTTCCTCACTGCTGTCATAGGTAGTTTGGTTGGTGTTTGTCTTGTAGCACTGCTCACATTCTGCCTTGGATTGTGGGTAGAGTACTTGTGTCTCCTTTTTACTATTTTGCAAACTTGTTGAAGGTAGTAATCACCTCTTCAAATAGCCACACAGATATAAAATGTCTGGCACGGTCCTTGGGACATTGTATCTCATATTCTCGTTGTATCTCATCCCTTCCCTTCCCTTTTCCTTTAGCGAGATGATTTCCTTATAGTATATGTTTACTAAGTGTATGTTAAGCAAATGAGTAACTGATATAGGAACTGTTGGAGGCTTTTGTTAATTTGCATTACTTTTTGGTCTAGATAGACAAACTTAGAAAAAGTACCTGGAGGCACTTAGACTGCAGAATGGAGATGTTTTATCTTTCTTTGTCAACAATGACAATGCTAAGATCTTGGCTGCTTAGTTTTGGGATATTTTTAGAAGAAACAAGCATGTAATTGAGTATATAGGAGGCACAAAAATTTCTCCAGAGAACTAAGGAAGGACACAAATGGGGTAATGTTCTATTCTCATCAACTGTTTTCTTTAAACATAAGAAACGTTATCTTCTAACATAGCTCTAACATCTTTTAATTGCTTCAGATTTCTGTTTGATTCTGTTTGTTCAGTATATTTTTAGATCAAATACAGCTTTACTTCCATAACTGTAATTCCAAGGAGATCAATATTTTTCATCAATTTTTATAGTGATTCCCTTAGTGACAATTTCATTCTATATTTTTGCTTGTTTTAGGTGATAGGGCTATCCCATGAATCTTTATAACCCTTTGGATCACTTTCCTGTTCCTTGAATAGAGATTAAGTTTCCTTCAATTCCATCTTGATGTGTAACCTTGGCTTTGCAAAGTCCCTCCTGTAAAACATCAGCTTAATTGGATAATGATCACTCATCCATGTAGTTTTCTTATAAACATCCCTTATACAACTGGATGCAATTTCTTCAGAAATCCAGGAGGATTCTACCTGGGAAAGAAATCTCTTCCAGATATACCTTTGAGATTATGTTCCAGTATTATGATTCAAAACTACAAAACAGTCGTGTTCTGATGTTGACTAGGCAGCCATGGCCACGATGCAAACATAAATTCACATGTAGAAAAAAACCCAACTTTAAAAATGCCTTCAATTTTCCAAATGTTTCTTAACATCCAGATGTTTGGCATTACCAGAACAAAACATCTGGATAGCAATAAAATGTTTTTAGTTGTCACCAGCATATTTTGCTTCCTAAAAGATCCTATAAGAGTCTCAAAGATATTATCAAATTTTTCTGATAATCACCTCCACAGTCAATGTAATCAAGGTCACAGAAATCTTAAACATGAATTGCCTCCCACTTTTGAACAAAAGTGGGCTTTCTGTTGTGGGCTCTCGCCCAGAGCGAATGTATAGTGTGTGCATTTCTTCTGAATGCACTGCATTCCAGTCTCACAAGTGGGGACTTTAAATAGCAGCTTATCATTATGTCAAAATTCCTTAATGCTTTTACACCAGAAAGAAGGCATATAAGGAAAATAAGAAATCCAACTGCTCTCAACCATCACACTGCTATTTTTGTGGTTCACACAGTGACCTCTGAGAATCATAATTGTTTAACTATACAAGATAGCTGGTATATTTAAAAGATGAGTTCTTTAGAAATTGGTTAAACAAAAGGATTCGTTTGGAACTAGTTCTAATGGCTTTCTGTTACATAATATCAGAAGTGGAAAACTCTGCATATGCCCTATGGCATTATATAAAAATAGCATTTCTCAGTGCAGCTGGATCACCAGGTAATGTTACTGAAGGTAGAGACAGGTAACAAGGCACAGTAATTTGTGGTTGTGCAGCTTTAACAACAAAAACACCCTAAAGAGGCAACCTAGTGAACTCTCTTTAGTTAACAATCAGGCTCCTTTCATTCTTTTGAATGATAAATTTCCAGAGGCAAAAAGAGGGAAAAGACCCACAAATATTTTGCCTCAATTAATTTGAACAGGATGCTGGAATGGCTGTGTCAGACTTGACCATTATTAAACCTGGTATGTAATTACAGCAAAACATCTTGTAGGATCTTGAAGCAATCATTTTTATTTTTCATTCCTATTTGGTGACTAAAAATTACCATTTCAAATTTCAATGAGTAATTCACATCAATTTTGGATACATAAGAAGTCACAGAGACCTAGAGATAGAATAAAAATCTACAAAAGTACTCAGGTGGAGCTATTTGTGGTTCTTGACTAGGACACTTCAATGTTAGCATTGCTTTATTTTGAATAATACAAACTTGGTAAATAGAAAAATATGTATCCTTTATTACTCCTCAATTTCATATACTGTATAGTACCTTCAGGGGAAGGAGAGAGCATTTCGAATGAAGGTGACCACAAATACCCACCTACTATCTGCATTCTACTGCTGCTGCTAAGTTGCTTCAGGCGTGTCCGACTCTGTATGACCCCACAGATGGCAGCCCACCAGGCTCCCCCGTACCTGTGATTCTCCAGGCAAGAACACTGGAGTGGGGGGTGCCATTGCTTTCTCCAATTTGCATTCTAGATAACTTAAAAGAAAAGAATGGAGCTCCTAGCCCGGGTTCCTTTTCAGAGAAGGGAAAGGTGAAAACAGAAGAAGGGAGAAACTTCAGGAAGGCTAAGCAGCTGTGTCTAGACGTTTTAGGGGAGGGTAAGGGACTAGACAGATGTCACCTGATGACCGGAGTGGCCACTTCACTGTTGGGTTTTAGCTGTTGCAGGATCTCTAAACTTCTGACTTCTGGAAGGGACTGCCCCAGAGTGCTAAATATCCGGAGAGAAGGAGGGAATCATGTTGTCCTAAGAGTTCCAGTTCAGTTTTTCCAGACTTGCAGAGACAAAATGTTTGCCGGAGCAATGAAACTTTTGGGTGGTCATCCAAGATAAGCTGGAAAGCCTTCTGAGGTTCTCCAATTGCTACTTATCATTCACCATAATTCTTATAATTATAAATTTGTCTGATATGATCCTTGATCCATTATGCCTTTTACATACATATCAATTTTTCTATTTTATAGTTGTCCTAGGAATGATTTAAAGCTATGCTATTGTAGAATTTAAATTGGAAAAAATAAATTTAGAAAAGTTATAAAATGTTACCTCTGAAATGTACACGTATCTTTTATATAACTATCATTCCACTGGGTTTAACACAGCGGGATGTGTTAAAATACTGTAAGTAAAGTGTGACTTTTTCTGTGATTAGTGGCAAGTTTTTCCTAGGGTTTGGTTAAACTCTTATTGTGTGCAATCGCTGAAGGGTTCCATAAGAGGGTGGGTTGGATGTTCGCTAATTTTAATTCTCAAAGATTCAGACTGCAGGGATTGTTTCAGGTGCTCAGACCCATCAGAAGAAAAGACAACCAACAAGCAGAAGTACTCGAAGATTGTCACAGTGTATCTGCTTCTTTTTTCCATGATACTGTTTGGAAGGTCAGTTCAGGTGCTGTCGCTGTCGATCACACATATACAGTGCTATGCTGCAGAACCTCAGGTTGTTTCCTTCCTCTGGGCTCAGGCAGAACGCCTGCCAGTCTCCCACTGCAACCTTCTAGGCCTCACTTGATGCTGTGAACCCAGACAGTGCTCCAACCTGAGCCGTCTAAGCTCAATACAAAGCCGGCCCAAGTTTGGTATAAAAAGGCACAGAGTGCTTGCTTTCCCCCAGGGTGAATTCTCACAGCTGTGAGAAGGCACAAACATTGAGTAAACCAAATTATTAATGGCTACTTCTTTCAGAAAAGAATACTCTTTAGCTTTGTTTTTAGATGGGTGAGCTCGGAGGCATGAGAAGAGCCATTTCCATAGCATCACTTGTTTTGGAGTAATGGAAAATAGTTTGGCAATTTCTTACAATTATTTTTATTTTATATTATTTGATACATTTATCATAGGACTTGCTATCCCTCTGTTAGGTATTTAGCCATGATAAGACTTGAGAAAATGAAGTCGCTCAGTCATGTCCGACTCTTTGCGACCCCATAGACTGTAGCCTACCAGGCTCCTCTGTCCATGGAATTTTCCAGGCAACAGTACCGGAGTGGGTTGCCATTTTATGTTCACACAAAATAGGAGACACCTCTATTCATAATCACCCATCATGGGAGACACTTCAAATGCCCTTGCATGGGTGAATGACTAAGCCTTCAATGGAATACTACTTACCAATAAAAAGGAACAAACTATTAATATATGCAGCCACTTGGGTGAATCCCAAAGGCATTATGCTGAGTGACAGAAGCCAGTCTCATAGTTGCATAATTTATGATTTCATTTATATGATGTTTTCAAAAATATGTATTGATAACTATAGCAACAGAAAATGGATCATTGTCAGGGGCTGGGTGTGAGGGATGAGGATTGACTGAGAGTGACGGAACTAGTCTATATTCTTACTGTGGTGTCAAAACACACTGTTACAGACATACAGAACAGACTTGTGGTTGGTTGCCAAGGGTGAAAGGGCTGGGGGAGGAATGGATGGGAGATGGGGATTAGCAGATGCAGACTATTATACATAGGATGTAGAAACAACGAGATTCTACATGAAGCACAGGGGACTATATTCAATATCCTGTGATAAACCATAATGGAAAAGAATATGGGAAATAATGTACATATACATGTATAATGAATCACTTTGCTGAACAGCAGAAATGAGCATAACATTGTAAATCAGTTTGTAAATACTTAAATCAACATTGTAAATACTTTAATAAAACAAAAATTTAAAAAACCAAGTGTTAAAACTCATAGTACACCCAAAAAAGTAAATTTTACTATTTATGAATTTAAGTAAACACATGCTCATACACAGCAGCAACAGCAGAAGCTCAGGGAAGGAACTGGAAATGCAGGGGTCAATGGATCCCAGTATGACCTGCAAGCTCTCCAGGGGTGCTTGGAACAGATTGTGTGCCAAGCTTCTGGATGGAGACAGAGGCCATGAGTGTGATTGCTATTTAAGATGGCTTCAATGTCTGCCCCCCTCCCCTTATCCTGCCATAATTCTTGATATTATTAGCATTAGCGCACCCCTCATCCCTGGGCTTAAAGTACGTTGCCTTCACTGTGTTATTTCCAATATTATCTAGGAAAAAGAATGCATTAACGCCTTAGCAGGAAAGAGGTTCCTCGGATGAATTCAACCCAGGGAATTCTGAGAAAACAGTGCACAAAGCTGCTGTGTTTGTTAGAAGGACAGGGAGAAGGAGGCTGGAACAAGGGAGGCTCCCAAATAAGGGAGACCTAGGGACAGGAGTAAAGGCCCTAAGGCTGCCACCACCAGTCCTCATTTTGCCCCTTCTCATGGGGCACAATTTTTTTTCTGTAGACATAAATACCAAGTCAGTCAACCTTACAATAAGCCCCAACTAACAGGTCAAGAAACTCTAGCTATTGGAAATGGATTGTTGAAGCTGCTTTTTGGAAATATCCTAACCTTGGAGAGGGCCCTCACTCATGCGCAGTTTGTTTCTAAATGTTAGAGAGCAGATTCTGCCCATCAGCGCCCCAGTAGGGCACCCTGGAGATTCCCAGGCCCTGCCTCAGGTCCATACTCAATGGTTATGTGATGACTGAAGTGACTCCTTCCAAGGGCCCCAGTGACTTCCTGTCCACTTGCAACAAAACCCACACTGTGTCTCACAGCCTTTGGGATCCTATCTGGCCTGCTGCCAGTCTGACTCTTAGATTTGGTGCCTGGCCCCCCTTGTTTATTATTTAGTCTATCTGACTCTCCTGCTGGTCCTTGAATACACCATGTTCAATCCCACTTCAGGATTTTTGGACTTCCTGTTTCACCTGTCTGAACACTGCTCCCACAGACCTTATCCTTCCACTATCAATTTGAGTGTTATCTCCTCCCAAAGGCCTTTCCTGACCTCCCGACTAACGCAGCCTCTGCACACCAAGGCATGCTCACATGACCCCCTTGGATTTTCTTCATTGTCTGATCACTCTCTGAAATTATTTTGTTGTTTGTTTTGAGTGCCGTTTGAGTGACGTGATTCTGGAATGTAATGCCTGCTCTGAATCCAAGCATCACCACTTCCTGTGTGGCCTTTGGAAAATATCAGCCTCTCTGTGCCTTGATTTCTCACTTGTCAACTGGGGATATTGAGAACATATATCTT
Organism: Neotragus moschatus; assembly: GCA_006410615.1. Classification (NCBI taxonomy): domain Eukaryota; kingdom Metazoa; phylum Chordata; class Mammalia; order Artiodactyla; family Bovidae; genus Neotragus; species Neotragus moschatus. The sequence continues at coordinate 331,119 of SJYA01000761.1, read as the reverse complement.
GTGTGCTAAGGTTTCTACTGAGAGAACACACATGAACTGTTTAGAATAGTGTCTGGTGGTGGTAAGTGCTGTGTTTACTCAGATTATTGCTGTAAGAATTGAAAGCTTTTCAGGCAGAGTAGCTCATGTATGGCTGGTCAAGGTGACTTGTCCCTGGGTGGACATATGACATCAGGGGTGCTATTATGAGCCCTTCCTGAAGCCTGACATGGAAGGAAAGAGAGGACCAGTCTCCTCTGGAAAGTTCAAGAGCTAAGATCATGCACTTCAGGTCTTGCGAGGGGAGAACATGGACTTCCATTAGGAGAAAGCAGGGGAGGGAAGGGGAGAGAGAGACTGGGAATTCTATTATTATTAAATCTCTGATTCTAGCCATGCCAGAATTCAAACTACTATTAGAGGTTTTAGTTAAATGAGCCAATTAGGACTCTCTTTTAATAAAACTAGATAAATTGGGTTTCTGTCATTTGCAGCAGAAAACTAGGTCTAGAAGGACATAAAAGATGCTGTTTTTGTTACTGAGTATTCATTTAATTGCCCTTCTGTTTGGTTTTCCTTTGGGAACCCATGCGGCTCTCTACTCTTAAGTACTGGGTTGTGGCACTTGGCTTGAACAATCAGTGAATTCCATCTTCTTGGCTACAATGATTGGTTCAGGAATTGGCACAAGGCATAATCCATGTTGGAGAGACTTAATTTGGGGGTTTTTATGGGAACTATTGGAAATATGAAACTAGATTTTCTCTAGAATCACAATACCAGAGGTTGCCAGGCCAGAGCTCTTGGGGCCATTATGTGAAAAGGGCCTGTCTGAAAGCAAAACCCACACAGAAAATTTGAACATGGAGAGAACAATACTGATGACATCAAGGTTCAGAACAGCTGAGGTTAAGAGGTTCAGGAAGCTTAAAAAGCACATTAAAGAGAGTTGTTAATCAGCTGCAGAGCATACGTGTTTAGAATCTTGCTAAATCATGGTCAACTTAGGCAGATTTTCTCAGTTGGTTTTTTGATCCAAAAGAAGACTTTGGATTCAGCGTTGGCCAAAGGGGAAGTAATTCTTGCCATTTGCTCCATTATATGGAAGGGTTAAGGCCACTTTCGTCGAAGTTATGACAAAATTGGAATTTCAAAGCTGAAAAGGAGGGACCTTAGAGTTTATTTAGACTGGTGGTTTCCAAGCTACGGGCCATGTAGTCTTTTTCACAAGTGGTCCTTCAACACACATGCATCATATTTTTTGCTCTGTAGGTGAAAGAAAGCACAAACCTGGCATGCATACAGGAATTATACTTTTTCAGATGTACATAGATGCTACTATGATTCATTCTGCTAAGATAAACTTAAATATGGGTTGAAAGTGTAGTAATTGTCTATAATTATATTTTCTCAGTCAGGGTTGAGTAAACACATCACCAACATTTGGTAAGGAGGAGGGTCAGAAGATTTTTCAACACTATAAAATTTCATGTAATTGAAAAGATTTTTATTATATATATTAATTATTTTTAATATAAATTTATTTATTTTAATTGGAGGCTAATTACTTTACAATATTGTATTGGTTTTGCCATACATCAACATGAATCCACCACGGGTATATACGTGTTCCCCTCCCTCCCCATACCATCCCTCTGGGTCATCCCAGTGCACCAGCCCCAAGCATCCTCTATCCTGCATCAAACCTAGACTGGCGATTCATTTCTTACAAGATAGTATACATGTTTTAATACCATTCTCCCAAATCATCCCACCCTTGCCCTCTCCCACAGAGTCCATAAGACTGTTCTATATATCTGTGTCTCTTTTGCTGTCTCACATACAGGGTTACCATTACCATCTTTCTAAATTCTATATATATGCGTTAGTATACTGTACTGGTGTTTTTCTTTCTGGCTTACTTCAGTCTGTATAATCGGCTCCAGTTTCATCCACCTCATTAGAACTGATTCAAATGTATTCTTTTTAATGGCTGAGTAATACTCCATTGTGTATATGTACCACAGCTTTCTTATCCATTCGTCTGCTGATGGACATCTAGGTTGCTTCCATGTCCTGGCTATTATAAACAGACACACTGAGGAAACCAGAATTGAAAGAGACACGTGTACCCCAATGTTCATCACAGCACTGAAAAGATTTTAAAACACTTACCTTGGCCAAAATGTTGGTTTCTGTTCATTGAAGAAACTGAGAGTTTGCATGACCTGTCTGAACATTTGTCTATGGTACTTTTGGTACCCATCACCGCTATTGAAAGGCAGCTACCTAAGTGACATGGTGCCCATGAGGTAAATGGGGAAGTGAGAGTCTTATTGGCTGTTACAGCTCCTTCACCCGTATCCTTACCATCACTGTCCACGTCCTGCAGCTTCACCCCAGTCATGTTGTCCCCCTTTCCGCTTGCTCTCTGCATATCTGTCTCATGAGTGTCTTTCCTTGTTTTGGAAGGTTGTGCTTTCTCTTATCCCAGGGCTGTGGTTGCCTCTGTCTGTAATGGTCTCCACCCTCTGCCTCCTCTGTTCTCACCGCTCAGCTCAGGAGTCATCTCCCAGTCAGGGCAGCTTGTCCCGGCTCCTGTCCAAGTCAAATATTTGTCCTGTGTCTTCCATGATATCATGGCTTTCCTTCTGACTGCTTTCAGCATCTCAGCATCTCACTGTGCTCTTGGGCTGTGGGTGGAAGTATCCTAAGAGCAAGGACTGTCCATTTTTGTGTGTTTCTGTCTTTGCAGTGCCCGTACCTGATAAAGTCTGTTGCATCGATGAGGCAGGCTATGAAGGTGTTTTAAGATCCCACTGTCTGTGTCCCTCTGCCTCCATTATGCCCTTTTTTGTGTATTTTTTTTGGTCTGCTTTCTACTTTTTCTGTCCTTAGACCTAGTCTTGGAACTCTTCAAGGGCAGAAACTGTATTGCATTTATCTTTCTATCACCAATACATGTATCTATTTTTATCCAAAATGTGAATAGAAGGCACACCTGCAAAAACGTGACATAACCAGAAAACTATGTCCTATATACAGCCCTGTTCTAAAAATAGCCTAGCACATGCTCTGGTTTAATCTGACTCAGATGCTTCATACCATAGCATTTCAGGAATAGGCCTGTTTTTATACACTAGTTAAAATCCAGGAATTGAGTTAGTACCTTCAAGCCACTGCTAAGATAAAATCAGTATATTACTCCTGAGTTTAACTGGAAGCAAAGGCTCCTTAAGCCTGGTGCCTTCTGTGGCTTCACAAACAACCCCCTCTCTACTCAGCCTTAAGTGAAAGCTATGGGAATGAAGGACACATGGCCTGGGAGACCACCCAAGAATACTGCCACATTTACTGCCATATGAAAGCAAAACTTTCAGAGTTACGCACCCTAGGTTTGAACCTAGCTTTGTTAACGAGCAGCTGTGTGGCCTTAGCTGGCTACCAGATCTCTCTGAGTTTTGTTTCCTTCACAGCTAAGTGGAGAGGACAATAGTTCCTACCCCACAGGGCTGTGGGGAGCCAGGCTGAAACCATGCAGGTAAAGTGCTCTGCTCAAGGCCAGATGGAGGTGATTGTAATCAGGGCTTCTCCTCTGAGCTCAGGAGGGGTGTGTGGGGCTACTGGGTGTAGCCTGAGTGGGACCAATATTCTGGATTGGGGAAAGTTTGCCAGTTCTTTTTCTGCAGTGTGGTAAATGGGCAAAGATTAACAAAGATCCTGGGGAATAGAGAACAAGCCAGCAGTGACCATTTGGTTGTTTTGGGGTCAAAGTGGAGGAGGTGGGAGTGTTGGGGTGTGGTAGCTTGAAGATAAAGATAGGACAGCCGATAGACTGCATTTGGGGACAGCAGTAAGCTTGTTCCAATAAGAATAAAGTCTCAAAAGACCTTGAGGAAAGAAGACGGAGTAGATACATGTATACAGTTCAGTGCAGATCCTGTGATAAACCGCAAGTGCCTCAGAGCTTCTTGGCAGCTATAGACTCTTGGTATTTTTATTGTAGATTTTAAGTGGGGGTCGGGTTTGTGATGTTTTCTTTGTGTGATGCCTCACTTACATGCTCATTTCCACTGAGATCTGATGTTTAATTATTGCCTTTTTAAATGGTGAGGATTCAGATTAGATAATGGAGTGAGAGTATGTTATAAAGTACAAAACAAATGTGAAGAATAATCATTAAAGCTTTCTAACTCCAACAAACTATTTCCATCAGTTCCTTCTAATCCATTCTCCAGACTCACTTGGGGTTTATTCCTAAAACACATTCTGCTCACATCTTTCCCTTACTTGTAGTTCCTCTGTCTCAATACTTAGAGCAGTAATTGTCATTTTCCTGAAATTCTTAACTTTTAAATGGTTGAAAACAGCAAATGGTACAGAAAAGCAACACACCTTTTCCTTACCTCTTCCTTCCCCAGTCCTGCTCCTTAGAAAAAAATACTTTAAATTCTCTTAGATCTTCATTTTCTCTTTGGGTTCTACATAAATACTATGCTTACAATAGTATTTGATTTATCAGTGTTTTTACTGTGTCTGTTGACTTTCAGCATACCCAGACACAAAGACACAGGACTATTCTTTCTTCTTCCCCTGAGCCATTTGAGAACTGGCTGTAAATATCCTGCTCTCTTACTCTTTAATACTTCAGTGTGTATTTCTTAAGAACAAGGATGCTCTCTTATGTAATCACAGTACAGTTATCAAGTCTAGGAAACTGCACATTTGTATAATCTAATCTGTAGTCCATTTGCCATTTTCATCAATTGTCATAGTAGTGTATCCTGCAGACCCTTTTTTTCCCTCCAGTATAGGATGCAGAACCACAGATTGTATCTTGTGGGGGGAGGTTACATTTCTTTAGTCTATAATTTGGAATAATTCTTCAGATTTTCTTTGTTTTTCATGACATTGGATTAAGAAAAAGGAATTATAGGCCCTTAGTTTTACAGAATGTTTCTTGATGTGAGTTTTATGATATTTTGTCATGATTGGATTGAGCTGTAGATTTCCAGCATGAATACTACAAAAGGGGCACTGTATCTTTCTCAGGGCATCATAACGGAGGCTTATGATGTTAATTCTGGTCATCTGACTTTGCTATTGTCCAGTTTCTTTCTTGAGTGTACAGCTACTATTTTTCCTTTGTAGTCCTTGGAAAGACACTGTAAGAATATGTGCATATCTGGGTCCTCATCAAACTTTCTCCCCTAGATTGAACATCCATTGATGAGTTTTTATTAAGCCAATCTTTATTATGATGATTACAAAAATGTGATTTTCCACATCCATCACATCTCCATTTTTATTAACTGACATTTCACCAAAAAGGAAGAGCCCTCATCCCACTTGCCTCTTCCATTAGCCACCCCTACCCTTCGTTGTCCCTCTGTCCTCTCCCCAGCCTGAGAGCCAATCTACTTGAAGGGCTGCTGCTCACTTTCAGTGGGGTCAGAGGAATGGAGGTGAGGGCAGCCAGTCTGCTTTAGACATACCACCATATGTATGTGCATGCACACACCCACAGTTTAAAGGGATAAATGAAGAATAAAAAAAATTAACTCATTAATTGTGGTTGCCTGGGTCTTCATAGCTCTGCATGGGCTTTCTCTGGCTGAGGTGAGCAGCAGCTCCTTTTTGCTGGAGTGCACAGGTTTCTCATTGCCGGGGCTTCTCTTGTTGGGGAGCAGGCTCTAGATTTGAGAGCTACAGTAGCTGCAGCAGGTGAGCTCAGTAGTTGTGGCACATGGGTTTAGTTGCTCCGAGGCATGTAGAAACTTTCTGGATGAGGGATCAAATTCATGTCCCCTGCATTGGCAGCTGTTTTCTTATCCAAAGAGCCACAAGAGAAGTCCTAAAGAGATAGCTTAAAAAGTAAATTTTATCATAGATGTGCCTTTAATCTCTGCATGTAATCAGAAGGTAGCATGAAGATTTACCATCTGTTTGATCATAGAAAAAGCAAGAGAATTCCAGAAAAATGTCTACTTCTGCTTCATTGACTACATTAAAGTCTTTGACTGTGTGGATCCCAACAAACTGTAGCAAATTCTTAAAAAGATGATAATGCCAGACCACCTTATCTGCCTCCTGAGAAACTGTTATGCTGGTCAGGATGCAACAGTTAGAACGGGACATGGAACAACAGACTGGCTCCAAATTGGGAATGGAGTATGTCAAGGCTGCATCTTTTCACCTTGCTTATTTAACTTACATGTAGAATACATCATGGGAAATGCTGGGCTAGATGAAGCACAAGCTAAATCAAGTTCACTGGGAGAAATGTCAGTAACCTCAGATATGCAGATGACACCGCTCTTAAGGCAGAAAGTGAAGAGGCCTCTGATGAAAAAGAGCCTCTTGATGAAGGTGAAAGAGGAGAGCGAAAAAGCTGGCTTAAAGCTCAACATTCAAAAAGCTAAGATCATGGCATCTGGTCCCATCACTTCATGGCAAATAGATAGGGAAACAATGGAAACAGTGACAGACTTTATTTTCTTGGGCTCCAAAATCACTGCAGATGGTGACTGCAGCCATGAAATTAAAAGACATTTGCTCCTTGGAAAAAAAACTATGACAAACCTAGATAGCTTATTAAAAAGCAGAGATATCACTTTTCCAACAAAGGTCTGTCTAGTCAAAGCTATGGTTTTTCCAGTAGTCGTGTATGGTGTGAGAGTTGAACTATAAAGAAAGCTGATCACTGAAGAACTGATGCTTTTGAACTGTGGTATTGGAGAAGACTCTTGAGAGTCCCTTGGACAGAAAGGAAATCAAACTAGTCCATCCTAAAGGAAATCAGTCCTGAATATTCATTGGAAGGACTGATGATGAAGCTGAAGCTCCAATACTTTGGCTACCTGATGCCAATAGCTGACTCATTAGAAAAGACCCTGATGCTTGGAAAGATTGCAGGCAGGAGGAGAAGGGGATGACAGAGGACGAGGTGGATGGATGGGGTCACCGACTCAATGGACATGAGTTTGAGGAGAGGTGAAGAGCAGGGAAGCCTGGCGTCCATGGGGGTCACAGAGAGTGAGACTTAAATGAGCGAATGAACAAGGAAAGAAGGAGACGGGTGGCNCCAATAGCTGACTCATTAGAAAAGACCCTGATGCTTGGAAAGATTGCAGGCAGGAGGAGAAGGGGATGACAGAGGACGAGGTGGATGGATGGGGTCACCGACTCAATGGACATGAGTTTGAGGAGAGGTGAAGAGCAGGGAAGCCTGGCGTCCATGGGGGTCACAGAGAGTGAGACTTAAATGAGCGAATGAACAAGGAAAGAAGGAGACGGGTGGCTCATACCTTCAGTTCAGTTCAGTTCAGTTGCTCAGTCATGCCCAATTCTTTGAGACCCCATGAACCGCCCCACACTAGGCCTCCCTATCCATCACTAACTCCTGGAGTTCGCCCAAACTCATGTCCATTGAGTCGGTGATGCCATTCAACCATCTCATCCTCTGTTGTCCCCTTCTCCTCCTNAAAAGACTCTGATGCTGGGAGGGATTGGGGGCAGGAGGAGAAGGGGGTGACCGAGGATGAGATGGCTGGATGGCATCAGTGACTTGATGGACGTGAGTCTGAGTGAACTCCGGGAGTTGGTGATGGACAGGGAGGCCTGGCGTGCTGCGATTCATAGGGTCGCAAAGAGACGGAATCAACTGAGAGACTGAACTGAACTGAACTGTAAATAAAGTCAGCCACTGTTTCCTCATCTATTTGCCATGAAGTGACGGGACCAGTTGCCATGATCTTAGTTTTCTGAATGTTGAGCTTTAAGCCAGCTCTTTCACTCTCCTCTTTCACCTTCATCAGGAGGCTCTTTAGTTTCTCTTCACTGTCTGCCATAAAGGTGGAGTCATCTGCATATCTGAGGTTACTGATATTTCTCCTGCCTATCTTGATTCCAGTTCGTGCTTCATCCAGCCTAGTATTTTGCACGATGTACTCTGCATATAAGTTAAATAAGCAGGGTGGCAATCTATAGCCTTGACANTCTGCCATAAAGGTGGAGTCATCTGCATATCTGAGGTTACTGATATTTCTCCTGCCTATCTTGATTCCAGTTCGTGCTTCATCCAGCCTAGTATTTTGCACGATGTACTCTGCATATAAGTTAAATAAGCAGGGTGGCAATCTATAGCCTTGACATACTCCTTTCCCAATTTGGAACCAGTCTCTTGTTCCATGTCCAGTTCTAACTGTTGCTTCTTGACCTGCATACAGATTTCTCAGGAAGCAGGTTAAGTGGTCTGATATTCCCATTTCTTGAAGAATTTGCCACAGTTTATTGTGATCTACACAGTCAAAAGCTTTGGCATAGCCAATGAAGCAGAAGTAGTTGTTTTTCTGGAACTCTCTTGCTTTTTCTATGATGCAACGGGTGTTGGCAATTTGATCGCTGGTTCCTCTGCCTTTTTAAAATCCAGCTTGAACATCTGGAAGTTCACAGTTCACATACTGTTTAAGCCTGGCTTGGAGAATTTTGAATATTACTTTCCTAGCGTGTGACATGAGTGCAATTGTGCAGTGTGTTTGAACATTCTTTGGCACTGCCTTTCTTTGGGATTGGAATGAAAACTGACCTTTTCTCATCCTGTGGCCACTGCTCAGTTTTCCAAGTTTGCTGGCATATTGAGTGCAGCACTTTCACAGCATCATCTTTTAGGATTTGAAATAGCTCAACTGGAATTCCATCACCTCCACTAGCTTTGTTCGTAGTGATGCTTCCTAAAGCCCACTTGACTTATCATTCCAGGACGTCTGGCTCTAGGTGAGTGATCACACCATCATGATTATACAGGTCATGAAGATCTTTTTTGTACAGTTCTTCTGTGTGTTCTTGCCACCTCTTCTTAATATCTTCTGCTTCTGTTAGGTCCATACCATTTCTGTCGTTTATTGAGCCCATCTTTGCATGAAATGTTCCCTTGGTATCTCTAATATTCTTGAAGAGATCTCTAGTCTTTCCCATTCTATTGTTTTCCATACATTGATCGCTGAGGAAGGCTTTCTTATCTCTCTTTGCTATTCTTTGGAACTCTGCATTCAGATGCTTATATCTTTCCTTTTCTCCTTTGCTTTTCACTTCTCTTTTCACAGCTATTTGTAAGGCCTCCTCAGACAGCCATTTTGCCTTTTTGCATTTATTTTTCTTGGGGATGGTCTTGATCCTTGTCTCCTGTACAGTGTCACAAACCTCCGTCCATAGTTCTCCATGCACTCTGTCTATCAGATCTAGTCCCTTAAATCTATTTCTCACTTTCACTGCTCATGCCCTAAAACTCCCAAATTCCCTGAATGGTTGTTTCAGGAAAGGATTTTTAAAAACAAGGTCAGGGAGGGGTTCAGATTTAGCTGTTGCAAGATTCTTGGTGTAGGAATCCTTTGTCCACTTGGATCAGGTCGTGGGTGATCCTGTAAACCTCTAAAAAGATGCATGTTGCTCTCTGTTTTGCAACTTTTATCTCTCCTGAATGGAGAAATACTATACTCTGAAAGGTCAGAGCTTTGAGAATGGGCTGTCCTGTATATTTTAGGCTATAAGCAACATTATTAACTCTAAGCAAAAGCAATAGAATACTAAGTTTAAAATAAAAGAGACAGATATGGAGTCAGTATTTGTTCTTCCTTATTACAGTGCTTTGAGAATCCATTTATCTCAGGATTAGCCTGAGATCGCAAAGTCAAGTCTTGGGGGCAAACTAAACCAAATCCCAAACGAAAACACCCCTGCTTTGATTTGAAGTTCCTAAGTTGTTCTTTGTAATCCTATGGACTGTCACCTGCCAAGCTCCTCTATCTATGGAATTCTCCAGGCAAGAATACCTGAGTGGGCTGCCATTTCCTTCTCCAGGTGGAATCTTCCCAATCCATGAATCAAACCTGGATCTCCTGAGGGTACAGGCAGATTCTTTTACCACTGAGCCACTGGAGAAGCCCTTTATATTTGTATTTCTATTTATACCATATGTTTACCCAAACAGCCTAACTTTTACCACTGTTTGACCTTAAACCGAATTTGAACATATAAAATCCATTTTAATTTTCGGTTCAGTTCAGTTCAGTCGCTCAGTCATGTCTGACTCTTTGTGACCCCATGAATCGCAGCATGCCAGGCCTCCCTGTCCATCACCAACTCCTGGAGTTCACTCAGACTCAGGCCCATCCAGTCAGTGATGCCATTCAGTCATCTCATCCTCTGTCATCCCCTTCTCCTCCTGCCCCCAATCCCTCCCAGCATCAGAGTCTTTTCCAATGAGTGTGTATCAAGGACTTATTCTCTGGGTTTCCTCAAAATATAGTTAGAATGGAAAGATTAAAAAAACTCAAGCTTTTGGAATCACTAACTGAAGACACACAAGGGTCTTTATGATATGGTTTCTTCCTAACATTCCAACCCCTTGTCCTGATCCTCTCTCCTTCCAAACTACTTGACACTCCTTGACTATGCCGAGGTCTTCTTGCTGTCATGTCTTTGCCTGATAGTTCTTGCCTGACGTGTGGTTTCCTGACTTGCTTACCTGATGAAATTGTATTCAGGCCTTCAGATTCGGCTCAGAAGTAGTGTCCTTGGGGACAGGTCACAGAGAGAGTCTGTTCATCTCTCCTAGCTGCATCTGGCCCCTCGTGCAGCCCGTAACCCGGGGTGTGCTCATCCTCAGCGTCTATTCCTTTCTCGTGATTCTTTGTCAGTGGTGATTTAAGGGCTTGGGCATCTTGCCTCTCTTTCTTCTCTGTGCCTACTGTAGTTGGAGGCATGTGCCAAGTACGCAGTGACTGTAATTATTTGACAAACTATATAACGGTATGCTATTTTCATGAAATATGCTCAAATGCTGCCTTCCTATTGAGAAACACATTTCCTATTGAAGAAATTGAAGTGTCAAAAGGTATGGATGAAGCTACTTCTTTAGCAATTTGTAAACCTGCCTCAGTGTTGAAGCTCTCAGGACACTCTAAGGCATTGGTGGTGTTTTGAGGACTTTAAAATGTTATTTTAAAAGTGTAACTGGGGAAGGAGCTGCGTGAGGGTGGGACATATGTATACCTATGGCTGAATCATACTGATGTATGGCAAAAACCAAAAAAAAAAAAAAATTGTAAGGTAATTATCCTCCAATTAAAAATAAATTTCAGTTCAGTTCAGTTGCTCAGTCAAATCCACTTCTCTGCAACCCCACTGACTACAGCATGCCCGGCTTCCTTGTCTACCATCAACTCTGGAACTTGCTCAAACTCATGTCCATCGAGTGGGTGATGTCATCCAGCCATCTCATCCTCTGTCATCTCCTTCTCCTCCTGTCTTCAGTCTTTCCCAGCATCAGGGTCTTTTCCAGTGAGTCAGTTCCAAGTTTGGAACCAGTCTCTTCTTCCATGTCCAGTTCTAACTGTTGCTTCTTGACCTGCATACAGATTTCTCAGGAAGCAGGTCAGGTGGTCTGATATTCCCATTTCTTGAAGAATTTGCCACAGTTTATTGTGATCTACGCAGTCAAAAGCTTTGGTGTAGTCAATGAAGCAGAAGTAGATGTTTTTCTGGAACTCTCTTGCTTTTTCTATGATGCAACGGATGTTGGCAATTTGATCGCTGGTTCCTCTGCCTTTTTAAAATCCAGCTTGAACATCTGGAAGTTCACAGTTCATATACTGTTTAAGCCTGGCTTGGAGAATTTTGAGTATTACTTTCCTAGTATATTAGATGAGTGCAATTGTGCAGTAGTTGGAACATTCTTTGGCATTGCCCTTCTTTGGGATTGGAATGAAAACTGACCTTTTCCCATCTTGCGGCCACTGCTGAGTTTTCCAAGCTTGCTGGCATACTGAGTGCAGCACTTTTACAGCATCATCTTTTAGGATTTGAAATAGCTCAATTGGAATTCTATCACCTCCACTAGCTTTGTTCGTAGTGATGCTTCCTAAGGCCCACTTGACTTCTCATTCCAGGATGTCTGGCTCTAAGAGAGTTAGCATACCATCGTGATTATCTGGGTCATAAAGTTCTTTTTTGCATAGTTCTTCTGTGTATTTTCTTAATATCTTCTGCTTCTGTTAGGGCCATACCATTTCTGTCCTTTATGGAGCCCATCTTTGCAGGAAATGTTCCCTTGGTATCTCTAATTTTCTTGAAGAGATCTCTAGTCTTTCCCATTCTATTGTTTTCCTCTACTTCTTTGCATTGATCCCTGAGGAAGTCTTTCTTATCTCTCCTTGCTATTCTTTGGAACTCTGCATGGCCTGCAAGGTATAACTATATCAAACCACTTTATAGCAAGTCTATAACCAGAAAGGAAAAATATGTCTTTTTGTTTATTGTCCTAACAGTACCAAAGTTTACTTAAGCATTTCCACATTGTTGGCTGTTCCACCAATAATATAATTATTCTAATAATTTGGGGACATTTAAATTGTTTCCAATTCTTGTTTCTATTAATAATATTATGGAAAGCATATTTCCCCACATATTTTAAAATTATTTCCTTAGGATTGATTATCCAAGTTACAAAATCTGTGCCAAACAGTACAAATACCTTTTGTTTTTATATTATGAATCATGATAGCTATTACTGAACTACCCTCAAAAATGATTTTACCAATACACTATTCCTCTATTCCTTCCAGAAATACTAGTGCCCTTTCAACTCACTTTTGCTGCTTTTTAAAAAAAATTTTGACTAAATAATATTTCAATCTAGGTATTTTATTTTTGAATTATCTGTAAAGTTTCTAATGATTATTCTTGATGGGAAACCTACTGAAACATAAAATTTAAAAGTCTGCTTTTAAACTTAAATCCATTTCACAGTTCAAAATACTGGAACTTGACTGCTTTCCAACTCATAATTATCAAATTATCAAGTGATCAAAAAGGGATATGATGAGTTTTAGCATCACTTTTTCATAAATTTAGTATTTCTTCTTTGTTTCACTTCCTGAAGCTTGTTGCTATAGTAAAAATCACTGTGAATCACATGGCATCTATCCTGTGTTGGATAAGAAATAACTCCATCTCTGCAGTTGTCTGGCACATCTTGACTAAATATAAAGGAAAACTTTGAAGTCTCTCAAAGTTTTCTGGTTCCAAAATTTAGTTAAAAACTGAGTTGTTTGCAAAAGCAGGCATGAAGGGATTCACTTGGTATTAGGGACTTTAAGTTCTTTGATTGAAGAGTATGTATGAGGGAATGGAAAATACCCTCATTTCAATGCAATTAAAGGCTTGATTTTTTTTCCTCTTTGTTCACTAGAAGAGATTGATAGTATAGTAAATGGAGATTCTAAACTGACTCTCAGGCATTGTGTCTACATGATGCCAAGTTTTACAAGTGAACTGTAAATTTTGTTCTCAAACAGTTGCATGGATGGCTGATCAAATTGATCCACCTGCCTTAATGGATCATTGTGTAACAGGGTGGAAAAACAGGAAACTTGACTGAAGCACCATTTTGATCAGAGACCGAAATCACATGACGTGAGTGCTCAGTCATTACGATGTCCTCCAGTGACTCTGTCCTGTGTGACTTCATCTCATTGTAGAGTGAGGAGCTCTGCTAACCTCACCTTGGTCATGCTCATGACAAATAGAGCCATTTTTCATAGTATCAGCATTTCATGTCACTTGACAAAATATTCAATTTTCCCAAGTACATTTTTGTTTTGAGAATTTTTATAATTTTTCCGTGTAACTTTTGAATGAGGAGAATATATGTGGTTTTCTCAAGGATGAGAATTAAACAGTTCTCAACAAATCAGAATTTGTTGTGAAAAAAATGCATGTTTATTTTATAGTTGTTTATCTCTTTACACTCCTAGCTCATTCTCAGCTTTTCCATCTACTTACTGGCTCACCTACTACCTCATCCATCTACCCACCCCACCCCAGAACTTGTACAACCCCTCGGGAAACACAAGGTGTCCTCTCCCTGCTAATGAGAGGAGTTTGGGAAGCATCTTCTCCTGTAAGTGTTATTCCTTAAACAGTTGTTTCATACCATTCTTCAGGGTCAAATAAGGGAGCTGCTATAAAAAACCAACCAGTTAAGTGACTGACTCATCTGCTTAATGGATCATTGCATGCATGCTTAGTCATGTCCAACTCTTTGTGATGCTATGGACTGTAGTCTGCCAGGCTCCTGCTTCCATGGGGTCTTCCAGGCAAGAATACTGGAGTGGATTGCCGTTTCCTTCACCAGGGGATCTTCTTGACCCAGGGACTGAACCCATATCTCCTGCGTCTCCTGCATTGGCAGGCAGATTCTTTACCACTGAGCCACCCGGGAAGCCCAAATAATGGTTAAAAACAATAATAACCAACCACTTTTGCATTTAAACTCTAGGGCTGCAGTGCCTGGAGGTCAGTCATATCTTTCCTGCCCACGTGACAGCTTCCCGAACCAATCCTTATTTGGAGAGGAAATTGGGGGTGTAGTGGGGTCTGAAGGCACAGAAATGGAATATTTGGTCTCCCTCTGCTAAAATCTTTATCTGGTTCTTTTAGTTATTTTTTCCCCAAGTTTTGCCTCTCCTTGACACTACTTCCGTGCCTCCCACTACCCTAGCATAATTAACTGTCCTTTCTCCCCACTTGGTCCATCACCTAAATCTGTTACTCAGAGGCTTCCTTAGTTCAGTCTCCTTGAGGTGGATGTGTCTCCAGAATTACTGTGGGGCTTTGGCGAACCTTTGTTGCTTTCCTCATGAGGGCTGTGTCTCAGCTACAATAGTTTCTGATTCTGCTGCCCTTTTACCAGGCCGTTCTCTTGTCACTTTCTCTATGTTAGGCAGTTAGTGCTGCGCTGTGAGGTCAACCTTCTCTTAGGAGGTATTTTGACATTTGCCTTAGTCGTTTGGATTCTGGGCCCAGATGAACTCCCTCTGTAGTCTATGTAGGTAAATGACTATGTCAAAAAGTGGTACAAAAAATGATGTGAAAATGCACATTTGGAAAGTAAAGCCAATATAAATATGAATTATGTCATTGACTTTTCTTAATAGGAAAAAAATTTTCTGGCAGCAGGGAGTAGAAACATAAATTTAGTTTCTGAAGACTCATTACTTAATAGAAAATGTTCAATTTCAATATTTGTAAACAAACTTAAACTGTAGTTTCTTCATTAATTCATTCATTTAGTTAGAATATATTAGTTGGGCATCTTTTATGATGTAGATTTTTCACTAAGTAATAGAGATACAAAGATGAATAAAATAGTTCCCACCCACAGGGATATAACAGTGTAAAAGAAGAAATAGAAAAAGAGGTCATCTGAAAATAGCATGATTCTATAAACAGGGTATACACGGGGCTTAGGGAAAATGAATAAACGAATAATGGAATAAGTCAATGAATCTAGTTTCTTTAATGTAATAGAAAGCAACAGTTTGAAAGTAAGTCTGCAGGGTTTTTTTTTTGTAACTTTTTTATTATTCTCTTTATCAAAGGATGGGCTTTAACATTCTTTCTCTTTTGCAGGATTTTTGACTATTTGTGATGGAAGCATTGCTATGTGACTTTCAAAGAGAAGATGTAAAGAGGATGCAGGAGCATCGTTGCTGGAATACATGCTGGAGCCCCAGCTGCCATCCTAGAGGAAGCCCAAGTTAGCCCTTGCACAGAGACTTTATGGTAAAGCCCTAGGGCTGAGAGAGAAAGAGAAAAAGAGAAAGAGAGAGAGAGAGAGAGAGGGTAAGAGAGAGAGAGAGAAAGAGAGAGAGAGAGAGATGCTTGGCCAGCCCCCAGTTTTTCCAGCACCACTATTATTCCAGCTTTAGCACTATTTGACAGCAACCACATGGGAGACCCCAAGCCAGAATTACCCAGTGAAGCCCTTCTCAGATTCCTGACCTGCAGAAACCATGAGACATAATAAAATGCTTGCTGTTGTTTAAAGGCACGAATATTGGGGAGGTTTATTATACAACAATAGGTAAATGGAACAGAGTTTTGCTTATGTCTTTTAAAAAATTTGTAGTGAGGTTCTGCAGTAACACAAACTTCAAACATATGGCATTAGCTTTGCGCCTAGGCAACAGACAGATGCTAGAAGAGCCTTGAAGAAATTGTTAGCAGAAGCTTGCTGGACCTTGAGGAATCTGTTGTATAAGTTTAAAGGAAAATGAGAAAAACTTTATTGAAAACTGGAGGAAATCAGATCTTTGATAGATGGTGATGGGAAGAATTGTCACCTAGATCGTGTGGGAAAGAAGATGTACCAAATGAACTGATGGAGCTGGCTGAGAAAATTTTCAGGGAGAATGTCAAAAAGTCCAAATGCTTTCTTTCAGATGCAGGGGCTAAGATACAAATAGAAAGAGATAAGAGCAAAATGCAACTGGGCAGTTTTCAATAAAAATTTAGAGAAAATATTAAGATGTCAAGATTCTCTAGGGTGGAAAATAAAACTGTTTCTTATTTGTAATCTAACTAGATGACAAGAAGCTCTCAAAGTCAGTAACAGCTTTAGAGTAAAGATCAAATCATGGCAGTTCTATAATGTCTTTGGTTAAGACCTAAGGAAATGTCAGGTGGTACCTCGTAGATCCTTTCAAACAGACAAAACACCTTTTAAGGATCTTGAAGGCATGCGTCACTGGCCCCCTCTGTTTGACAATGCATGCTATGCTGAGTCGCTTCAGTTGTGTCCAACTCTGTGCGACCCTATGGACAGCAGCTCGCCAGGCTCCTCCATCCACAGGATTCTCTAGGCAAGAATACTGGAGTGGGTTGCCATTTCCTTCTCCCCTATTGTTTAACAATAGGGCTTTTAAAAATCCCACACCTGGGCATATACCCAGAGAAAACCGTAATTCAAAGTGACAAATATGCCTCAGTGTCCACTGCAGCACTAGTTACTGTAGCCAGGACATGGAACCAATCTAAATGCCCATCAACAGAGGAATGGATAAAGAAGATGTAGTATACATATATCATCCCATATACAGTGGGATATCACTCAGCCACAAAAATGAACAAAATAATGCAGCGACATGGATGCACCTAGAGACTGTTGTACTGAATGAAGTCAGCCAGACACAGAAAGACAAACATCATATGATATTGTTTATATGTGAATCTAAAAGAAGAGAGTATAAATGGACTTATTTACGAAACAGAAGTAGACTCACAGACATAGAAAAGAAACTTATGGTTACCAGGGGACATGGTTAGGGGAGGGATAAACTGGGAGATTGGGACTGATATAGACACACTACTATATATAAAATGGACAACTAATAAGAACCTGCTATATAGCCCTGGAGATTCTGCTCAATACTCTGTAGGGTCGTATATGGTAAAAGAATCTAAAAAAAGAGAATGGATATATGTATAAGTGATTCACTTATACCCGAAACTAACACAACCTTTACTCCAACAAAATTTTTTTAAAAAAGATAGAAAATAAGGCAAAATTAGAAACAACAGCAACCAAAAAAAAAAAAAAAAAAGACAAAACCTTAAGGGAGTTTTCCAATAGCAACTTCACAGGAAACCCAAGGTAGAGAAGGTGGCTTATCTTAAAGAGATGTGTATAGCTTTTGTTACGTGGAGTGGTTTATACATTCATAGACAAAAATCCCACAAATATTTTAAAGGAATTGTATCAGCTTGAACTGAAAAAGACAAAGACAAAGCATGAAAAGAGGCCTTTGTTCAAACTAGTATGACCAAGAAGGAGGCTGAGAAAGCTACTCTGCTGCAAACTGGCTGGTTTTTATGGTAAAGTAAAAATGACTTAGAGGGTAAAACCAAGAGTGTAGGGAGTGGAGCCAAGAACCACAGAGAAACACTCCTTGGTAGAAGGACCGGGCCTCAGCTAGGAATTGGCAAACACGTGCCTAACTGAATTTCAGAACTGCGTGGACCAGTGACTACGTTGTGCTTCTTGTTTTCCGCTTTATAAATGGGGACGTCTACAGTGGTTATCCTATACCTGTCCCACCACTATTTGTTAGGTATGTGGGACAGACAACTTGCCACTCTATTTCATAGTTGAGAAAATGTTTGCACATTGAAAGAGATTGTACCCAGAAATCCATGTCCAAAGAACTGGACCCAAAAAATATCACACTTGGATTTGATTTAGATGAGAAAATCCTGAACTTCAAGCTTGATACCATAATGTAATGAAACCTGAGGGGTCTTGGGAAGGGAGTAAATGAATTTTGCTTGTATAATTGTGCCCAGAAAGTGAACTGCCATGGTTTAAAAACACATCTGAAATCACTTTGGCACTCTTTCTGTCCAGAGGATTTTAGAAATTGTTTTCACCAACAGAGTAAGGAAGAGGGATGCTGTGTGATTTCTAAGGTAGATCACAAATGGTAATGTAATTTCTGCCTTCTTTGCTGGAACATTGCAGTGGGGCCTTGTGCTGGTAGGGTAAGCCACCTGACTGCCCTGGGGCCACCAGACTGTGAGGAAACCCAAATGGCCCACCTACAGAGATTATATAAAGCAGCCCTGAAGCAATATTTCTGTCTATACATCTCTGTTTCTGTATTTTTATCTATCATCTGTTTATCTATCTATCTATCTACATATATACACAGTCATCCCTTGGTATCCTCAGGGTATTTGTTCCAAGACTCCCCACAGATACCCAAATCTAGGAATGTTCAAGTTCCTTTATAAAATGGAATAGTATTTGCATATTTGTACATCTTCCCATATACTTTAAATCATCTCTTGATTACTTAAATACAACATAAATGCTACATAAATAGTTCAGGTGCATGGCAAATTCAAATTTTGCCTTTGGAACTTTTTAGAATTTTTTTTGAGGGGGATATTTTTGATCCATGGTTGGTTGAATCTGTGGATACAGAGGGTTGGCTGTTTAGAGAGGTGCCTGGCCAATCTCTGTTGCCCCAGAACTTCTGCTGTTCCTGTGCCAGCACCTGCCCCCTGCTTCTGACTAGATGAGAAATCCTGACCTAGAGTTGCGCAGAAGAATCCTTTCAAAACACCTGACTTACAGAAACTAAGTTTGGGCTGATTTGTTGTAGAGTCGTAGCTAGTCCGAACACTAGCCATGCATACTTAAAAGTATATAACTTACATTTCCAAATGGGAACATAGATATTGATCTTTTTTCTTTTAGTCTTTGTTTTATATTAGATACCTTGTAAGCAATGTGTTGAATGACTGAATCAATGAATACCCCCGTTTTAAGGTGAGAAAACGGAACCATTGAGAGATTAAGCAAATTAGAGTTACAAGGTAAGCAAAATCACACTTGGATACGAAACATCCCAAAAGCCATTCAATAAAGTTCATTCAACAAATACTTTATTGTGTTTCGTCTATGTGTCAAGCACTGTGCCAGGCAATCAGACTATAATGGGAAGCATGAAAGTGACAGTTCTTGCTTTCAAGGAGCTTGCATTTCAGTGAGAAACCAGCAACAAGCAAGAAGTAATTATTAACTTTGAAAAGTGCAGAGAAGAAATATAAGAGCATGCTCTGATAGTTTACATCAGGGAATGTTTACTCTAGAGAAGGTATCCAGGAAAGTTCTCTCCAGGGAGGAGATGTTTGAGCTAGATCCTGAATGTTGAGGAGTAGCCACTTATGTGAAGGGAACTCTTAGCATGTTTTGGGGAAAGTGAAAGTGAAGCTGCTCAGTCATGTCCAATTCTTTGCAACCCCATGATCTGTAGTCCACCAGGCTCCTCCATCCATGGGATTCTCCAGGCAAGAATACTGGAGTGGGTTGCCATTTCCTTCTCCAGGGGATCTTCCTGACCCAGGGATCTTCCTGACCCATGGATTGAACCCGGTTCCTCGGAACCACCAGGGAAGCCCTGTTGAGTAGTTTTCCACCCAGTACCTCGACGTGTGGCTGCCCTTTCTGGAGCCTCAGATGAGTAGGACTGGCAGTGAAGATGCTGTGAAGTGGGCATCCTGCCTGGCGATGGTTGTCTAAATTTTGCACCTTTGGCATCCCTTCCTCACCCTAATCCTAGCCCTGCTGTGAATTTCCACATTTAGGTCTGACGCATGACTGCTTATCAAGTTTAAGACTTAATTAATAAAATGTAAGAATTGATACAGACAGACTCACACAGACACACATACCTAGGAAAAAGTCAAAGCAAAGCACTCTTAAAAATTATGACGTTTTAAAATGGAACTAATGGGAATCTTATGAAAGGTAGCAGGAGAACCGGCTCTTACATTCAGGAGTGGGACTTGCTAAGTAAGATACAAGGCTGGGGTAACACTGTGGGGTGGGCTGTCTCCTTATACTTGTAATGTTTTAGTACCTGTTCGGGGGTGAAATAATCATTTCCAGGTGGATAAAAGGCAGTGATAGCTTCTGAAACAGAGAGAGAGAAAAGCAGTGCTGAGCCCAGGAGGCACTATGAGTGCCACTCCAGCAGGGGACTTTTGGAAAATTTTACTATGCACAAAGTGCTCTTCTGTAACACAAATCTATCTGTTTTGGTCAAATTCTTAGAAACTCCTTCCTTCAGTGATTCAAAGAGCAGGTATTATTGCAGTAGGATTCAGAATGTATTATGGCCAAGTTGAACTGAGAGTCTTCCTTCATCAGTGGGCTCATTACCCCTTACAGGTTCTAAAACATTTTGGGGACACTGAAGATAGTAGCTGAGGTGAAACTACGTGACTTGCAGGCTCATAAGGGGGAGGTGGTGCCGAGCAACAGACCTGAAACAAATGTGTACTTTGGGAAGAGACAATGTGTGTTATGACCAACCTAGACAGCATATTCAAAAACAGAGATATTACTTTGCCAAAAAAGGTCTGTCTAGTCAAGGCTATGGTTTTTCCAATGGTCATGTATGGATGTGAGAGTTGGACTGTGAAGAAAGTTGAGTGCTGAAGAATTGATGCTTTTGAACTGTGGTGTTGGAGAAGACTCTTGAGAGTCCCTTGGACTGCAAGGAGATCCAATCAGTCCATTCTAAAGAGATGGGTGTTCTTTGGAAGGACTGATGCTAAAGCTGAAACTCCAATACTTTGGCCACCTCATGTGAAGAGTTGACTCATTGGAAAAGACTGATGCTGGGAGGGATTCGGAGCAGGAAGAGAAGGGGATGACAGAGGATGAGATGATTGGATGGCATCACTGACTCAAAGGACATGAGTTTGAGTGAACTCCTGGAGTTGGTGATGGACAGGGAGGCCTGGCGTGCTGGGATTCATGGGGTCGCAAAGAGTCGGACATGACTGAGCGACTGAACTGAACTGAATGTGTGTCTGCTCACTTCATGCTTTGTTTTCCAAGTATTCTTTTGATATAAGCAGCTTTGCTTATCCTATTGTTGTTCATTTTTCTTTTTGATTCTTTGAGGGATTGTTTTTCCAGAGGAAAATGTTGATCAAGGTCATTCATTTCTAATTCCCTGTATTTGTTACTGTTGGGCTATTGATGTCTTTTTACTCTATGTATACCTTTTTCCTCCCTTTTGGTCTATGAGAATTTTATGCACATAACTTTTCTTCTTTATACACATTTCCTGTTTCAGGCCTCACTGCAGCCTAATGAGGCCCAGGACTCAGAGGGGACTGAGGAAAGCTTGGATTCTGCTCATCTGAAAAGCTCAGGCTAACTCAGGTTTATAGAGTAACTCCTTGAGCCAGGCATCGTCCCCTGGGAGCTGAGGATCTAGAGTTTCACGCATCCCTGGAAGAACTCATAATCTAATGTAATTACCTCTTTACATAAATGTCTATAGTAGAGAGGTAATTATAACACTGATGCTGGAACTGAAGCTCAGTACTTTGGCCTGCTTTCACCTGCTGTGAAGAGCTGGCTCATTGGAAAAGACCCTGATGCTGGGAAAGACTGAGGGCAGGAGGACAGGGGGATGACAAAGGATGAGATGGTTGGATGGTTTCACTGACTCAATGGACATCAGTTTGAGTAAACTCAGGGAGATAGGGAAGGACAGGGAAGCCTGGCATGCTGCAGTCCATGGGGTCACAAAGAGTTGGACACAATTTAGCGGCTGAAGAACAACAACAACCATTATAAACTAGTTATATCAGGTATATATATCTGATATAGATATAGATAGATAGATCAGATATCAGAAAGGCATAGAGTATGTACTTGGAGTGAGCTGCTCACATGCAGGGTGATGCTGAGCACTCTTTTGAAGGATAACTTTGAGTTTTCTAAGTGGACCAACAGGGCATTCCAGATAAGGTGATTAATTAGGTCATTAGTTGTTTCCTTTCTCCTCCCTCCTTCCTGCTTTTTCTATTCTCTCTCTCTTCCTCTCCTTCCTCTCCTCCCTTCTTCCTTTCTTTCCTTCCCTCTTTACTTTCTTACTATACCTATTATGTGCCAGATATGTTCTAGGTGGTAGATACAAAGTGAATAAGAATGGTCAAATACCAGAGATATTTTTAGGTACTATGATAGAAGCCTGGACATGCACAATAAGGGGACAAGGGGAGAGCTAATTACTCTTGGGAGAAGTTTCAGGAAAATTTTACAAAGACAGTAATAATTGAGGTGAATGTTAATAGATAAAGGGTAGGTTACCAGGCTATATGAAAGAGTGTGAGGGAAAGAGAATTTTCCAGGCGGAGCATGCACAAGGGCAGGGAGGCTTGAAGGAACTTACAAATTTTGCAGAACTGCAAGGAATTCAACCTGTTTGGGGCTTCAGCTGTTTATTTTGGAGCCTAGGAATGGAAGTGAAGTGAGATGGGGCACAAGGCCTTTACTGGAGGACCACACACTAGTAGAAAGGTGAGGCACAGGGAGGTTGCTTAGAGACCATAAGTGATTTGGCTTGTCTGAAGGAAGGGAAGGAGAGACTAAAGAAGAAAAAGCCATGCAATCCTGGCCTAAAGCAAATGGAACTTTTCCTTTTCAGTGGTGAGGAGCCATGGATAGATAAAAAAAATAATTATTTAGAATTTTTCTTTTGTAAAAATTTACATGTAGTAAAATCTGCTTTTCTTGGTAAACAGTTCTATGAATTCTGACAAATGCATAAAGTCTTGTATCAGCCCTCATGGACAAACATGGAACAGTTCCATCACTCCCAACAGAGTCCCCCAGACTGCTGCTTTGGAGTCAACTCGCTCCCATCCCAGGCAACCACTGGTCTGTTGGTTTCTGTTCCTATAAGTTTGCCTTTTCAAAAGCATCATATAAACAGAATCAGATAATATATATGGCTGCCTTCTTTCACTTATTATAATGCATCTGAGATTAATCCATTTGGTGTGGATGTCAGCAGGCCAGTCCTTTATTGCCAGGTGGTCTTCATGTGTATATACGTTCTGTAGATTGCTTATCCATGGAA
The DNA here is from genome assembly GCA_006410615.1 of Neotragus moschatus. NCBI lineage: Eukaryota > Metazoa > Chordata > Mammalia > Artiodactyla > Bovidae > Neotragus > Neotragus moschatus. The sequence goes on along the minus strand of SJYA01000761.1, from coordinate 307,852 downwards.
CGGTTGGGGGACATTTGGGTTACTTTAGTTTTTTTGGCAATTATGAGTAAAGCTTCTATAAATATTCAGGTGCAGGTTTTTTGTCTGAACATGTTTTCATTGCTCTTGGGTAAATACCCGGGAGTGGAATTACTATGTCATGTGGAGAGTATATATAAACTTTGTAAGTAACTGCCAAACTGTTTTCCAAAGTGCTCATAATCTTTCATTCATTGGCATGAGAGTTCCAGTTGCTCTGTGTCCTTACCAACTCTTGATGTTGTCAGTTTTTCTTTTTTCTTAATTTCAGTCATTCTCTAGGTGTGGAATGGTATTTCATTGTGTGTGTGTGTGTTTTTACATTTCCCAAATGACTTAGTGATGTTGAATATTTTTCATTTGCTTTTTGCCATCTGTATGTGTTCTTTGTTGAAATGTTTTATTAGGTTGCTTGTTTTCTTATTACTGGAGAGTTCTTTATATATTCTGGGTGCAACTTATTTATCCGATATGTGTTTTACAAATATTTTCTCCCAGTTTGTAGTTTGTCTTTTTTATTCTTTCAAAGATGTCTTTGGAAGATAAGAAACTTTTCATTTTGATGAGATATGAGATATCTCAATTGATGAGATCAATTTTCTCTTTTAGGGAAACCTACTTGGTAGATTTTCTAAGAAATCTTTGCTTAAGCAAAGTTTTAAGAATTTTCTTCTATATTTTCTTCAAAAAATTATAGGTTAGGTTTTAATTTTAGGTCTATAATCTGTTTGGGGTTAATCTGTGTATAGTGTAAGAGTTATAGGTAGAGGTTCATTTCTTTCTTTTTTTTCGAAGACAAGACCATTTTATAAGAGCAGTTTAAAGTTCACAGCAAAATTGCAAGGAAGGTACAGAGATTTCCCCTATACCCCTGCGCTCACACATGTGCTGTTGTTCAATCGCTCAATCTTATCTCAATGACTCTTTCAGACCCCCTGGACTGCAGCACTCCAGGCTTCCCTCTCCATGAACTCCTGGACCTTGCTCAAATTCATGTCCATTGGTAATGGTTGGTGATATCTTCCAGCCATCTCATCCTCTCATCCCCTTCTTCTCCTGCCTTCAATCTTTCATAGCATCTTTCCCACATACATACACAGTTCAATTTGGTTCAGTTCAGTTCAGTCGCTCAGTCATGTCCGACTCTTTGAGGCCCCATGAATCACAGCATGCCAGGCCTCCCTGTCCATCACCAACTCCCAGAGTTCACTCAAACTCATGTCCATCGAGTCGGTGATGCCATCCAGTCATCTTATCTTCAGTCACCCCTTCTCCTCCTGCCCCCAATCCCTCCCAGCATCAGAGTCTTTTCCAATGAGTCAACTCTTCGCATGAGGTGGCCAAAGTACTGGAGTTTCAGCTTCAGCATCAGTCCTTCCAATGAACACCCAGGACTGATCTCCTTTAGGCTGGCCTGGTTGGATCTCCTTGGAGTCCAAAGGACNCCCCAATCCCTCCCAGCATCAGAGTCTTTTCCAATGAGTCAACTCTTCGCATGAGGTGGCCAAAGTACTGGAGTTTCAGCTTCAGCATCAGTCCTTCCAATGAACACCCAGGACTGATCTCCTTTAGGCTGGCCTGGTTGGATCTCCTTGGAGTCCAAAGGACTCTCAAGAGTCTTCTCCAACACCACAGTTCAAAAGCGTCAATTCTTCGGCAGTCAGCCTTCTTCACAGTCCAACTCTCACATCCATACATGGTCACTGGAAAAACTATAGCCTTGACTAGATGGACCTTTTTTTGGCAAAGTAATGTCTCTGCTTTTCAATATGCTACTAGGTTGGTCATAACTTTCCTTCCAAGGAGTAAGCGTCTTTTAATTTCATGGCTGCAGTCAACATCTGCAGTGATNATGGCATCACTGGCTGGATGGGCATGAGTCTGAGTGAACTCCGGGAGTTGGTGATGGACAGGGAGGCCTGGCATGCTGTGATTCATGGGGTCGCAAAGAGTCGGACAAGACTGAGTGACTGAACTGACTGACATTGAGATAGAAAGCTATAGATATTTCTTGCTGGAACTCCAGAGCGGAACAGAAATTTAAAAACTTTAGAGTTCTTACCTTTTCTCAAATGGGACCAAATATAATGGTGGTAGTTGCCAATAGTCACCTGCAAGGCCACTTCCTTAACTTTCCAGTGGAGGGCCAGGGTATTCCTGCTTGCTTCTCTCCACTTTTCCAAGGAATGAAAAGTGAGCATCTCCATCCCCTTGAATCTCTTGAGGTGGAATCCAACAAAAATTGTTTTTGGTGCTACCAACTCTTGCATTTCATCTTTCAGAATAAGTGGCAAGCAGAGAGCAGACGCTCTGTGAATAATTTGGGAAGAGCGGAGAAGTATTTTATTCTCTTTGCAGCTTGATAAGAAACTTTGGACAATAGGCTTTTCCTGATCCCAGATGTCTCAGTTCTATATAGTTCATCTCCTTCATCTGTTTAAGAAAATTATAAGCTCTCTCTAAACCTGTGGACCTTTGCTCAAATTATTTATTCTAGTACAAATGATTCCCTTTACTTTAAAGTCTAGTAGACATTTACTTTCTTCATGAAAGTTTCATGAGTTAGAGGCAGCCCTTAAACCTTCTTAGCACTTTGTTGGCACTTCTCTTAGAATTCTTAACACCGCCAATGCTTGTTTCCCTGATTAGATTTCAATGCCATACTTGGCAGGGTCACCATCTTGTTCTCCTTCATGACCCCTACTGTGGTTTCTCAGGAAATGTTTGTTGAATTCCATAAGGCAGCCTGAGGTGGTGCCAAAATTGTGCAATCAGAGTCAAGAGACTTGGCTCCCAGTCTCAGGCCCGAGCCAGGTTTGTCAATAAGCAGATCCTGAAACTGGGGTTGTGACCCCTGAAGAGTCTTCACCTTTCTGGGCCTCAGTCTGCTCCTCTGGGAAACAAAAGCTTTAGAGTAGATCAGACATTCTCAACTAGGTATGCTTTCTCAGCACGGGTCTGGTTCATCCCTGGTTATACTTCCTTGACTGGATACATGACTTTGGGATGTATGACTTCTGGATAGATGCCTTCTGCTTCCAGAAATCAACATGGCTTTTTGGATGTTGCTGTGGCTTATATAGTTGGATGGAAGGAAGCGAGCAGATTGGGATCACAGGTTAGTACTTCAGAGACATAGCAAAACAGAGTTGAATTAACTTTCTAAATGCTAATAGCTAACATCCATTAATCCAGGCCTTTTGCTAAGGGCTTGAAATGCATTCTCATTGATCCTCATGATACCCTTAATGAGGCAGGTCTTATTGTTACCGCCCCCCCCACCCCCATTTTATAGATGAAGAAACTGTGGCTTAGAGAGGTTAAACAATGGGGCGGGTTGCTAAACTAGGTTACTAAGCGCTGGGACTGATCAAACCTAAGTTCTCTGACTCCAGAACCTGTATTTCTACACACCCCTTGGCTGCCTCTCTTTTAGTTTTTGCTTGTGTAGGAGGAGATATGCTCATATTGTAGGAAGTTATCATATAGTTCTTAAAAATATTCACTTTATTAGTGTATAAAATCCCTTTCTCTCACTGATGGCTGGCAAGTGAGGTGTACACTCTTTAGTGTAATAATCTTTATGAAGACAGGCCATGGAGACATCATCAGGCTATTTAATTTTTGCAGTTTGCAGCGTGCCACTCCAGATTTATGCTGCAATGGCATTTTTTATGATACATACCAGGACAGACTGTTATATGAAAAGAACTTGCTTTCTGAAAGAAATGCCTGGAGTTGAAGGAAGAGCTGGTGTTATAAGATCACCAAAGACCAGAAAACGGAACACATCTTGTGGAAACTCACCCAGAGTTCTCATTAGTGGGGTGGGAAATGCTGCTCTGTAATTGCATGGATAGAACCATGATAAGCTATTTCCATTTGCAAGATGTTTCACCCCCTAGCATGACGGAACACTTAACGTTCATGGCACCCCAGATGTCGTACCTGTTTCTGTATGAGAATAACTCCCAGATTGACTTTCTTACCCCCAGTTTCCCTATCAGTTCATCGTTCCTAGCTTGCCTCAGTAATACCTCTGCCAGCTGGAATGGCTCTTGCCTCCTGCTGAGCACGACTGGTTTTCCCCTCAGGTGTTTCGAGCCCCCAGTTTCCTAGTCTCTGTGGGCAGAACGCCTTTGCGTTCGTCTGGTGGGTACTTTGCTGTAAGGTCATTTGGGCTCTTAGGCATTGTGCTTTGTCTTCCAGTCGCTGCCTGATCTCATGACTTGTACCTGCACGGCATTTCTAAAGTCTCTTCCCACACTCTCCTTTTCTACAGGACTATGATCCCCNGGCAGAACGCCTTTGCGTTCGTCTGGTGGGTACTTTGCTGTAAGGTCATTTGGGCTCTTAGGCATTGTGCTTTGTCTTCCAGTCGCTGCCTGATCTCATGACTTGTACCTGCACGGCATTTCTAAAGTCTCTTCCCACACTCTCCTTTTCTACAGGACTATGATCCCCTGTCCCCCACACGCAGTGGTTCTCCTCCACCCTTGACCTCTTAACCTCTGAAGAGTGAAAAAAAAAAAAAAGCTATTATAGACTGGTAAAGTGATCCTTTCCCTTCTAAAGTCAGTGTGACCAGTCCTTGTGCTCGGGGCTGCAGGAGATGAAGGAAAGACAAAGAAAATGGAAAGGACACCAGTAGGGTTGTGGAGGGCTGGTCCCAGGTGTTGGGCAAAGTCCCCTGGCTGCCTGCTCCTGCGAACCTGGCACGTGATGTCAGGGCCGGGACATGTGGCCCTGGCCAAGAGAGGGTTGAAGACTTGGTCAACTTAGTCACTAACATTTGGGGACTTCAGTCCCTCTACAGGAGAGGTCTCCCTGGTGGCCAGTCTCCCTTCCTTGTATTACTGGAAGTGACAGAGTGCCTCACCAAACAAGTGCATTTCCCAGCCTCCTTGGCAAGAAGTATTGCCACACGTGTCTGCTGTGAGATCTCAGGCAGTTCCATGTGAGTTTAAAGTAGGAGGTAACTGAGTGGGGAAGGGCTCCTTTTTGGCCTTTCCTCCCTTCTTTCCTGCTACCTCCTGTGCAGATATTGGAATTTCAACAGCCAACGGTGCTTGGGAATAGAAGGCATGCCTAATATATTAGTTTTCTACTGCTGGGTAATAAATTACTACAGATGTACTGGTTCAAAGCAACGCAAGTTTATTGTCTTACAGTTTCTCTGGGTCTGAGGTCTGGGTAAGAGCTAGTTAGATTTTCTGCTCAAGGTCTCATGAGGCTGAAGTCATTCAGCTGTGTTTTCATCTGGAACTCAGGCTCCTCTTCCAAACTCATTCAATTTTTGGCAGGATTCAATTCCTTTCAGTGGTAGGACTGAGGTCTTTCTTTCTTGCCTGTTGCCTAGAGGCCACTTGCAGGTTCTAGCCACTTGGCTCTCTCATACAAGGCAGAGTTCTTTTTGAAGGATAACTTGCAAATTTCACTCAAGAAGGTTTAAAAGCTAGCTTTAAAAAAAAAACAAAAACCTTTCATATTTGTAAAAGCTAGCTTTGAATATCTTCCTTTAAGAAGATCTCAGCATCTCTTAAAAGTTCACCTAACTAGGTCAAGCACCCCAGGCTGATCTCCTTTCTGATTAAGTCAAAGGCAACTGATTTGGGACTTTAACTGTATCTGCAAAATCTCTTCACCTTTGTCGTACAACATAACCTAATTACGATGGCGAGAGCCATCAGATTCATAGCGCTGCCCACGCTTACAGTGAGGGGGTTGTTCTGGGCATGTACACTAGGGCAGGAATCTTGGGACCATCTTGGAGTTCTGCCCACCACAAAGAATGGATGGAGATCCATCCAACAATTACCACCATGTACAGGGCTTCCCAGGTGGTGCTAGTGGTAAAGAACCTGCCTGCCAATGCAGGAGATGTAAGACAGGCGTGTTTGATCCTTGGGTCGGGAAGATCCTCTGGGGGAAGAAGTGGCAACCCACATCAGTATTCTTGCCAGGAAAATCCCCACGGACAGCGGAGACTGGCAGGCTACAGTCCATAGGGCTGCACAGAAGCGGACATGACTGAAGTGACTTAGCACACACTCGTGGAGTATTGGTATGCAGAGATCCTGGTTCTTAGTGACCTTGGTGCCTCCACCACCTATAGACTGTTCTTCTTTAAAATGGACTTCTTTTAGATGAGAAACATAGCTTCGGTTTATTGAATCCACAGTATTCAGGCCTCTTTTATCAGCAGCTGAGAACAATTCCTGACTAATTCAGTGAGGGGGCTGGATCAGATAGTTTTTTTCATTCTCTGGAGAAAAGAAGATGTGGAATTTGAAGTCAGAAGACCTAGCTCCCAGCTTGGGCTCCCTCATTTATTAACTTTGTAACCTCGAGCAAGTCACTTCATATAGTTGAACTTGAATGTCTTAATTTAAAATGGTGATCATAATCAAACCTGCCTCGCCAACTGTACAAGGCTGATGTGAGGAATAAACAGAAGAAATATGTGAAGGTGTTTTGAATACCATAAATCTGTGAGCAAATGGTAATGACATGCCACAACCCACCCTTCCTTCTTTCCACAAACAATTACTCTGCACAAACTATTTGTCCAGCATTGAAATAGTGCCAGACAATAAGACTTGTCAGAGAGAGTTCCTGGTTCCTGCCGTGATGGGACTCAATTCTGTGGGAGAGACAGACACATAAATAGTACAGTGTGAGACTTGCTCTGAGAGAGCAAAGTGTGAGTTAGTTCAAAAGCCCCTGACCTAGACCTAAGGGCTCAGGAAAATCTTTCTAGAGGCTGTGGCCAATAATAGGTAACCAGATGAATAAATATTAATAACAATTACTGCCATGTATACAGTATTGGTATGTGTTAGGAACTGTTCTAACTGTGATATATATATAGGAGAAGGAAATGGCAACCCATTCCAGTACCTTTGCCCGGAAAATCCCGTGGACAGAGGAGCCCAGTAGGCTACAGTCCATGGGGTTGCAAAGAGTCGGACACAACTGAGCGACTTCAGTGTGTGTATATATATATATATATATATATATATATATTTGTTTATGTATATGTCTGTATATGTGTGTGTGTGCTCACTCAGTTATGTCCAACTCTTTGCAACCCCATGTACTGTAGCCTGCCAGGTTCCACTGTCCATGAAATTTTCCAGGCAAGAATACTGGAGTGGGTTGCTGTTTCCTCCTCCAAAGGATTTTTCTGACCCAGGGGTTGAACCTGCATCTCTTGCATCTCCTGTGTTGGCAGCAGATTCTTTACCACTAGCACCTCCTGGGAAGCCCTAGTAACACTATGGCATAAATACTATTACGATAGCCTCCGTTTTGCAGATAAGACTTCCCTGGTGGCTCAGACGGTTAAGCATCTGTCTACAGTGTGGGAGACCCGGGTTCGATCCCTGGGAAGATCTCCTGGAGAAGGAAATGACAATCCACTCCAGTACTACTGCCTGGAAAATCCCATGGACGGAGGAGCCTGGTAGGCTACAGTCCATGGGGTTGCAAAGAGTCGGACTCGACTGAGCGACTTCACTTCACCTTGCAGATAAGGAAACTAAGGCACAGGGCTACTAAACAGTTGTCTCAAAGTAACACAGCTAGTAACTGGAAGAGCCAGGCTCTGAATCCAGGCTGTCTCATTCCAGAGCCAGAGCTTGAAATTGATAATCATTGACAAGGTGGAGTGGGCACTTCAGGCAGATGTAACAAGAGAGCCTGTTACTCTGAGAAATTGCAAGAAGTTCACCAGGGCTTGAGGAAAACACCAAAGAGTTGGGGGAGAGAGGGAGGTAAGATTACAAGGGCACAGAGAGAGAGGACAAGACAGAATCTGGAGAGCTTCGATGTTCTACCATGTGAAGCTTTAATATGGTAGGTGCAGAGGGGTCCTGCATTAATTCATTCCACCAGTACTGACTGAGGCCCTACCATGTACTAGCTACTCCCTGAAGTGCTGGAGACACATTTATATTCAAAACACTCTAAAATCCCAGTTTTTAAGTTTGCATTCTGGTAGGAGGACTCAGATAATGAAATGACTGAGTAAATTAGGTAGAATGTTAAACGTTGGTAAAGGCTTAGGAAACAAAACAGAAGCAGGAAAGAGTGCTTGGAGGAGTGAAGAGGGGCCTTCCTGAGAAGATAGAGATCTGAGCAAAGACATGGAAAGAGATAAGAGAGAGTGGTGCAGATATTGGGAAGAAGAATATTCCAGGCTGAGGCTCAACTGCAAAGGTCCTCTTTGCAGAGGAAGGGGTGGGCCTGGCTTCTCTGAGTCACAGAGTGGCCAGTAGTAGGAGGTAATGTCTGACAGGTAATGGTAGCGTGCGGTGGCATGTTGCTTAGGGCATTTTTTGATCATTTTGAAGATTTTGGCCCTTTATTAGGAGTGAGATGGGAAATTGCTAAAAGATATAGAAAGGATGGCTGACCCACGCTGGCTCTTTCTTGTCAGCTCCATCTAGGCCTGCTGTCTTACCCCTGCCCTTTCTGTGAGACTGAGCTTTAACCTGACTTCCAAGGAATGCACCCAGGCCAGATAAGTTCCCTATCAACTTGCCTCCATCTGATATGAAACCTGGAAGAATGCCTTTTGATGACACAGATGGTTAACGGTCCTGAGAACCCCCAAGGGGAGAGAAAAAACCCCCTGTTCCTATTGGTGTGGACGTGCCTCTCACCTTGTTGTCAGATTCCACTTTTAGCTCTGGCCCCTTTAAATCCCCCTGTACCTCCTGCCTTGGAAGGTGAAGTCTTAACCACTGGACCGCCAGCAAAGTCCCTCTTTTTACCTCCTGATGCTGCTGATTGCTGGACTCATTGGTTCTTATGTACTTTTCATCTCTTACAAACCCTTTGGAGCTACTTCCCATATTAAATTCTTAATATTGAACTAGCTGATATGGGCTGTTTTCCTATTTGGATCCTGACTGGGACATATGTTTATTGTAGAAATTTGGCCAAAGGAGAAATTTGTGGAAAATACAACAAAGAATATGAAGTTACCACTAACCCCACTATTCAAAGGTACATATGGTTAACATTTTGATGTGTATCCTTCCAGTTTATTTTCACATGCATGTACACATTTTTTTCTTTCACAGCTTTGGAGTCATACTGATTTTCTGTGATTATCTCTATCTTTCCATTTAATCTATTGAAAACAGTTGTCTCATTCATTAGGTATTCTTATAAAATATGATTTTTAAATAGTTATTCATGTGACTTCAAATGGACGTACTGGAATAATGGATGTATTTAGCCATTGTTGGTTATTTAGATAGCTTCCCATTTTTTGCAACTGTAATAATACTCTATGCTAACTTTTGGCTTATATTTCTGATTGTTTCTTTAGGATAGATTAAAAGTGTAACTACTGTGAGAACAGGGTTTTTGTCTGGTTCGTCCAATAATGCATTCTCAATTCTTTCCTGATGGTGGGCATTCTTGGTGTGATTGAGGAAAGACGATGCCTTAGGGGATATTAAGGGACCTGTGCAATCTGGGAAAGATTGAAGGCAAAAGGAAAAGGGGGCAGCAGACAGTGAGTTGGTTAGATAGCATCACTGACTAAGTGGACATAGTTTTCTGAGCAAACTCTGGGAGACAGTGAAAGACAAGGGAGCTTGGCGTGCTTCAGTCCATGAGGTCACAAAGAGTTGGACATGACTTAGTGACTAAACAACACAGTCTAGAGATCCCATATGTCTTGACATATTTCCCTTTGAGGGCCAGGGCTGATTCATCACACAGAAAGCAGTTGGCTCAGAACTGGCCAGCTGTCTGATGAGTTGTACAGGATGGAGTCTCTAGGCTACCACAGCTGCTGGGGGTCATTCAGCTGGTGGAATTTGCCTTGTTGCAACTGGGAACCAGCTGGACTGAGAATGAAAGCCAAGGCTGCGTGGATTCCTGTGAAGTCCTCTTCTGCTCCCCCCAGGACAGCCTCTGGCTGCTCTGCTAAGGCTGTTGTAACTGTGCTGTGCCAAGTCTCAGGCTAACCTCAGCAGGACAAAGGCAGGGGGTGGGGGTGGGTCCTTATGGGCCAGATCCTTGTGATGGAGTTCTCTGTTCTCCTCAGCCCTGAACTTTTGAAAACTGAGATTTTTAAAATTGGGGGCTTTCGACGAAACTCACAAACAATACACTACTTTGAGGGTTAAACCTGGTCACAAAGAAAGGTTTGAGTAGATGAAAGAAATTTTGTCCTTTCTGGTAAAAGAAGATACTTTCTTTATTGTTTTCAGTTGACAAGCTTAGCTTTTTTTCTGTTTGTTTTTTAAGGTGAGACAGCCACATGAGACTAGCACCTTGGTCTCCACATTTATCTTTGATTTTTGTAAGCCCAAATACATCCCTGTGCAACCCAATCTAATAACAATAACATGCCAATAACCACAAAGGCAAAGTAGAAAGTGGAGAACAAGTAATTTTATGCCAGGGCTTAAATTGCAGCCTGAGGATGTATCTGGACACATCTGGTCCTGAATACCCTCGTCACCAGAGGCATATTCCAGATGATTTCAAGTCCACATTGAATTCAGCAATTTTTAAATGTGCACCTATTATGTGTTCAGTGCCAGATGCTGTCTCAAGGGAGTTTCACCTCCATAATAAGGGGATAGCAGTACAGTTCCCAACTTAGTAAATGGTAAAGAGCTTCATGCGGAGCCTAAGGCTGGGCTGCCTGGCTTCTAATCTTGGTTCTATTGTTTATGTACTGTGAGTTCCTGGGGATGTTGTCTGCTCTCTTTTGGCCTGTTTCCTAGTCTGTAGAAGGGGCGTAAGATTCTCCAGAGTTGGTGGGAGAAGTCAGTGAGTTACCATTTGCGATGTGTGTGGAACACTGCTTGGGACCTGGGACATCCACGCTGTTACTCCAGCTCCTCTCCTGGAGGGGGGGTGGAGGGTAATGGGGGGCATTGGTAGGTGTCCTCTGTATGGGCAGGGACTTTCTAGCTTCCACCTCTTTGTGACTTTCTGACCTTGGCCTTTGGTATTAGTTACTAGTCTGTCCCTCGTCTGGGGGTTGATGCGGCGCTAGGCTAAGTGCTGTGGGAGACAGAGAATTCTAAGAAATGGTCTTTTCCTGATATGCTGGGACTATGAGGGTCAAAAACATCTCACTCAGGAAGGGATGAGACTTAGCTCAGAATGCAGGCATGAGTGTGGGGTTCCCAGAGTCCCTGTCCTTAGAAGGAGTGAAAGGAGCCCTAGCCTCTGAGAACTGCACAGCTGCTAGAACAAACCTATGTATTTCGCAGAAGATCCAGCCTTTCATCCAGATTTAGGATTCTTTGGACTCTGTGCCTTAGAGATAGCTATTGAGCTCTTGCTGGAATATTTCTTTCATGTATTCATTCGCTCAGCCACTCGCTGGACAAGGAGCGTTATGGGGACTTCATTACCTGTCCTGTCAGACAGCACCAGAAATCCACCCATGCAGCTTCCACCTGGTCGTTCTTACTCTGGTTTTGCAAAAAACAAGTCAAATTTCCATTTTGTATGTTTAATGACACACATTTTCTTTCTCAATCTTTTCATTTTTGGACTCATCATGCCGTAATCAGATCATTCAATAGATATGGCATGAGATGAGTTCCCCATGCTCTGCCATTCTGATTGCTTTCCTTGAGAAGACTCTCAGTCTGGGAATCTCCTTTTTAAAATTTGGCATGATGATTTAGTTTCAGCATACCTCTTGTATACTGAGTTTCCTTGTTGCTCTATATCTACTAATGTAACCTAAGACTGTTTTAACTTTTAAAGAAAAATGTGTGTAAAAACCATTCTCCACTCAACTTTCCTCTACCCTATAGTTGTGTAATTGGTTTTGTGAGCCTGAATGCAACTATTTACATGATTTTATTATTTTTTTACGTGAACTTATTTGAAATAGCTTCATCTCACCTATCCTTTGATGTAATTTTGAATTTGTCAGTTAGAGGTATTTGTGCCATCTATAATTTTGATGAGCACAGATTGAATAAGAAAAGGGCAAAACCAGCACCCCACCACAAATTTATTCTGAGGTTTTACCCAGCTAATAATCAACACTCTTTGGCTTTGGGATTTAACCAGTTGATTCTTCCTACAAATTGGAGTCACTCCACAATCTGAAGCTCTTCACTGATTAGCAGATCAACACTGGAGAAACTATGGGACCTCGCCAAACCTCAGTTTTGTTAACTGGAAAGTGGGTAAGTATCTACCTAATAGAGTTGCAGTGAGGGTAAGATGTATTAAGTAGTGGGATTATCAGTGTCAAACAAATGGGAAGCATTTAAATGTCAGTTTTTTAACATGCTATTTCTTTTCTCCATCATATCTATTAAATATCACAAAGACTGAAATTTCATTGTCATAGTTATAATATTTTCTTATATTTGCTTTTATGGCGCTTCCTCATTTTGAAGACTTAAAGGACTAATTGGCAATGATCTTGAAATGAGCCTAGAGAATTGTTTGAAGTAGCAACTGAGAGCAATTATGACTTCCTATAAAGCCCTAAATCAGCCTAGTGACAAATACAAATATTATCATTAGTTATGTGTGGAGGAGATGGAAAACCAATTTGATTCCAAGAGGTGAGAGTCAGACCAAGAAGTCAGACAATAGTTTTTTTTTTTTAATTAGTTATACAGAAATCAAAGACAATACAGGGTAATTTTTATTAGCTTAGATTGCAGAACATTCAGCAGGACGCAGGGGTTGCTGCTCAGAGTGGTGGCTGATCGCTACTTCCATCTTGGACACCTTATCCAATAGGATGATCATGATTCGGCGCTTCTAGGGTCAGACTGCCCCGACTCTACCGTGTATTCCCTCGGCTAAGATTGAAGCTGAAACCTTGTACTGAGCGGCTAAGATCGAAGCTGAAACCTTGTACTGAGTCTCAGTTAGTTTATCATTTGAATGATGTTAAGAATATAAGTTTGATCCCAGCAGAACTCTGCACATGTATTCCTAAAAAGGCACGTAATAGAATGTTCAGAGCAATGGTATCTGTGGTGGTGCCGAATTGGAAATTGTAGAAAAGACTATAACAATAGAATCTATGTAGAGTTATGATATATACATATTCTGTAGCACTGGAGCATTGAGAATAAGCTATCTACAATTATAAAAAGAAGAATATAAGGTGGTTTGAGAAGGATGAGAGACAGGGCATCTAAAGTGCTTGTGTTGGCTCCTACTGAGTCCATAGTCAGTACTCAGTAAATGGTAGCCATGATTTTAATTACGCTGAGAGAAAAAATTTCACAAAGGAAGTGCCCACAGAACACCACTGATGGGCAACCGAAAATTATAGCTGGTGCCTTTTCCAGAATACTTGCTTTTTTTTCTGATCAATTGCGTAACGTGTGACCGAATGAGAGTGCTTTCTATCAGCAGCACCCAGATTTCTCTTTCGCTGGAATTCAGCTTATTAGCTGCATGGCCAGCTCCAAGAGCCAAGAAACCATGTCCCACACATGACACCATTGTCAAGCAGAGGAGACAGATGTTTCTCGGTTTCCCCTTTCTGGGACTTAATAGCTGTTGAAGGTTAACCCTTATTGACTCATTAAGCCATGTCCGTCTGGGGGTCAATGGTGGCCTAGCTGTGTTAACCTTGACAAGCAGCCTTCACTGGGGCTTTAAGAAGGGAGATGTTGCATTTGGGAGAAAGACAGATGATACAACACACACGCCATCCTCAGATGGCTGTGGTTTCCTGGAGATGAGGGAAAAAAATGCGTGTTTTCTTATAGGATTAAAAAAAAAAAGGCTTTGCTTTTTTCTGTGTAGCTTATCGGTAGGAGATCTCAAAATTCAATCCCTTGTTCTCTCTCTGCCTTTAATCTATTTGCTAAGGAGGACCACTCACATACAGCATCTACAATGGTGAGTATCTGAAGGCAGAATGTTGTGGCCACTGCTGGGAATGTAATGAAACCCACTGGGAAAGGAGGGAAAAATGATGTTACTCTCTCTTTCAGCGAAGCATTTAAAGTAACTGGTTTTATTTCTCTCTTTTCTCTCTCTGGTGTCCCATGTATACAGTGATGGAAATGGAAATGATTCCATTTGATGTCCTCAACTGAATTATTCTGAATCTATTCTGATGTGCTTCTGTTTGTTTTTCTTACCGAGTCTGGAGCTACCCAATTTATAGGCTGTTCTGCTAGTCCCCCAGGTGCAGTTCGCCCTTCTTCTCTTGTGAGCCCCTTGGAATCTAGGCTGTTTCTGGAATAGAAATGCATGAGTGGGGTGAAAGTGTGCTGCCATTATCAACAGAGAATACTTACTGAGTGATTGGACAACGGTCCCTGAAGAGGGTCCCATGACATTTTCTTACTGAGCCAATACTGGCTTCTGGTGAGCATCCTCTAGTAGGTGTCAGAAATCAGTTCTGTAACAATCTATTCTATAATAGAACTTTGTTAGGTTAAGCTTTATGATAATGTATCCATTTCTGATTATCACCTCTAATAATTTCTCCATAACTGTAGACTTCAGTTTATTCAAAGGGAAAATACGCATTCCCTTGGGCTTCTGGTCTGTTTTGTGCGGTTCACTCTATGCTTTATAATTTGAAGAACTTTTTCTTTGGTGGACAAATAAGGAATAAGTTTCCTGTTAGTAGTAAAGAGAATGGTCAAAAAGATTGGAGACATAGATGGGGTTAGAACTGTGCTTTCCAGTATGGTACATGTGACTAGTGGCTACCATCTTGGATGGGGAAGGTACAGAACATTTCCATCATCACAAAAAACTCCATGGAACAAAACCAGGTTAGAAGGGCAAAAGAGTAAGACCACCCTCTGCTGGCTTGGAGGTCTTCATCAGTAAAAGTTGAGAGTGCTGTAGAATTCTTCAGGTTCCACTCCTCCCCACCTCCCTGTCAACACATGCCCTCTTTACCTCCTCTGTGGCCTTGGCACCACCAGGACTATTCTCATCATGTCATTTATCATAAGAAGGCCAGGACCATCCAGTCATCTTCATCCTGGGACACCAATTCCCCCATGATTCTACATCTCCTCTTTAAAGGATTTCATGGGCCCTTTGGAATTTAAGGTCAGTTGTCAGCATAATCCGCCATATCTCAAGGCTTCACTGAATCTTCTCTTTACCTTCTTGCTTTCCCAAGATAGCACTTCCCTGCAGCCCTCTTGGGAGATTGCTGTTTTCTCTTCCTTCCTTGTTGCACTGCTGGACCTGGAGGTGAGGAGGTAAATTCTTTTACTCACTTCCTCCTCTGGCCCTTAATCTCTATCTCTCTCCATACTCAGCTATGAATGAGTCTCTGTGATCAGCTTAATTCACCCACTAGTCCTCACTCCCTCACTGTGGTCAGTTGGTACAACCTGGACCACTCAACCTGCTTTCTTGAAGACATTACCTTTGGCTCATTACCTTTTGCTCATCACTCGTTCTTTACTGCTGGCAATTTGAATAGACAGGTAGAGGATTCTCGACTTTCTCTCCTGTAATTATCTTGTTCTCTGTCCTTTGTCAGCAACTCCCTTCTTAGTCAGTCACAGTCCAGTAGACCTTGCTCTTATCTTAAGCCTGGATCTTGACAGAATCTTAATTTCAAATATTATACTCTCTGATCACATTTTTCGTCTTTAAATAAAACCCACTTCCCTGTAGCCCCATGACTGCAACAAGGATTTCCAACCTAGGGTCTCCACTAGTCAAACCCCAAAGGCAGCCCTTCTGAATGGATGAATTACAAAGAGGTGTCCTCACTGGGTGACACAGCCCATGATTTGGGACACAGACTAGATTTCAGTTTCCCTTAACCCTTTTCAGCCAGGCACTTCTGTGCAGTGTACAAGCTTCACAAGTGTACAGGAAAGCCCTGTTTCAATCTATTCATTTTGTCACATTTTAACTGTTCCTCACCAGTATCCCTAGGATCTCATTTCCCTCCTTACCTTGTTTAAATTCCACAATGAATCATTATTATCCCCCCGTTGTACACCCTTGACTCCCATGACTCTCCTTTGCTTTATTGTACTCTCTTGGCTGAACTCTAGCCCTGGTTAAATCCAGCTCGTTATTTCCCTTCATGTCTAAGTTCTGCCATTAACGTGGCTAAGGAAAAACATTTAACTGTGCTTGCCTGGCATACACTGTGACTCAGATCCTAAAGAATCTGCCTGCAATGCAAGAGACCCAGGTTCAATCTCTGAGTCAGGAAGATCCCTTGGAGAAGGAAATGGCAATCCACTCCAGTATTCTTGCCTGGAGAATTCCACAGACAGAGGAGCCTGGTGGGCTACAGTTCATGGGGTCACAAAGAGTTGGACGTGACTAAGCAACTAACCATCTCTAATTTTCTTGAAGAGATCTCTAGTCTTTCCCATTCTGTTGTTTTCCTCTATTTCTTTGCATTGATTGCTGAAGAAGGCTTTCTTATCTCTTCTTGCTATTCTTTGGAACTCTGCATTCAGATGCTTATATCTTTCCTTTTTTCCTTTGCTTTTTGCTTCTCTTCTTTTCACAGCTATTTGTAAGGCCTCCCCAGACAGCCATTTTACCTTTTTGCATTTCTTTTCCATGGGGATGGTCTTGATCCCTGTCTCCGGTACAATGTCATGAACCTCATTCCATAGTTCATCAGGCACTCTATCTTTCAGATCTAGGCCCTTAAATGTATTTCTCACTTCCACTGTATAATCATAAGGGATTTGATTTAGGTCATACCTGAATGGTCTAGTGGTTTTCCTACTTTCTTCAATTTAAGTCTGAATTTGGCAATAAGCAGCTCATGATCTGAGCCACAGTCAGCTCCCGGTCTTGTTTTTGTTGACTGTATGGAGCTTCTCCATCTTTGGCTGCAAAGAATATAATCAGTAGTCATGTATGATGTGAAAGTTGGACTGTGAAGAAGGCTGAGCACCAAAGAATCGATGCTTTTGAACTGTAGTGTTGGAGAAGACTCTTGAGAGTCCCTTGGACTGCAAGGAGATCCAACCAGTCCTTCTGAAGGAGATCAGCCCTGGGATTTCTTTGGAAGAAATGATGCTAAAGCTGAAGCTATAGTAGTTTGGCCACCTCATGCAAAGAGTTGACTCACTGGAAAAACTCTGATGCTGGGAGGGATTGGGGGCAGGAGGAGAAAGGGATGACCGAGGATTAGATGGCTGGATGGCATCACTGACTCGATGGGTGTGAGTCTGAGTGAACTCCGGGAGTTGGTGATGGACAGGGAGGCCTGGCCTGCTGCGATTCATGGGGTCGCAAAGAGTCGGACANGATTGGGGGCAGGAGGAGAAAGGGATGACCGAGGATTAGATGGCTGGATGGCATCACTGACTCGATGGGTGTGAGTCTGAGTGAACTCCGGGAGTTGGTGATGGACAGGGAGGCCTGGCCTGCTGCGATTCATGGGGTCGCAAAGAGTCGGACACGACTGAGCGACTGAACTGAACTGAAGCAACTAACAACCTTAAGTGGGTCCTAGCTTTATCAGTTGTACTGTATTTTCTTACTTAACATAATTTTCTATTTTCCCAGACAATTATTTGGTTTTATTTTCCTTCTCCTTAATATTTTAATACCTCCTCCCTCAGAGTTTCAGCTGGTAACTTTGCTTTCCACCTCACTGAGGAAACTGAAGATGTCAGAAGGTGCTTCCCCGAGTTCATCCCAGCACCTGCCCTCCCGCCTGTGCCTGTGTCCACAAGTGAGGCCTGTCCTTCTGTGTGGTCCCTCTACTTGTGTACTGGGTTTCCCTACTCTGTTCTGCTCAGAGATGCTCTCCGTTCTCTTCGTGATCAAATAATGCCTTTCCATTGGATCATTGCTACCAGAATATAGCCTTGATTTCCTTCCCCTTAAACACATCCATCCAGAGATCCCATTTCCTCTTCAGTTATGGCTCCAGTTTTTTATTTCATTTCACAGGAAAAATCCCTGAGTGTGTGGTCTGTACTTGAGCTCTCCGTGATTCTGGCCAGGCTTTCCCTTTCCCACTCCACTGGTACTTTTGTTGAGGTCCCCAGCATCACCCACATTGCTAAATCTTATGCTCAGTGATCATTTACCTTCTCCTTGGCCTATTAGAGTCATTTACCGTAGTAGGTGGAACCTCCCCGGTGGCTCAGCCGTAAAGAATCCACTTACAGTGCAGGAGAGGTAGGAGACTTGGGTTTGATCCTGGGTTGGGAAGATCACCTGGAGAAGGAAATNTCATTTACCTTCTCCTTGGCCTATTAGAGTCATTTACCGTAGTAGGTGGAACCTCCCCGGTGGCTCAGCCGTAAAGAATCCACTTACAGTGCAGGAGAGGTAGGAGACTTGGGTTTGATCCTGGGTTGGGAAGATCACCTGGAGAAGGAAATGGAAACCCACTCCAGTATTCTCGCCTGGAGAATCCCATGGACAGAGGAGCCTGGTGGGCTACAGTCCATAGGGTCGCAAAGAGTCAGACACAACTGAAGTGACTTAGCACAACATAGTAAGGTGTTTCTTTCTTGGGATATTTTTTTCATTTAGCTTCTAGAATGCCTGCACATCTGATTTCTTCTGATCCACTTTTCTCCACAGAGAGTGACTTAGCCTTGACTGGTTTTTCCTCCCCCCTAACCATGACACCACCTTTATGGCAGAAACTGAAGAGGAACTAAAAAGCCTCTTGATGAAAGTGAAAGAGGAGANCCTGCTTATTTAACTTATATGCAGAGTACATCATGAGAAATGCTGGACTGGAAGAAACACAAGCTGGAATCAAGATTGCCAGGAGAAGTATCAATAACCTCAGATATGCAGATGACACCATCCTTATGGCAGAAAGTGAAGAGGAACTAAAAAGCCTCTTGATGAAAGTGAAAGAGGAGAGTGAAAAAGTTGGCTTAAAGCTCAATATTCAGAAAACGACGATCATGGCATCTGGTCCCATCACTTCATGGGAAATAGATGGGGAAACAGTGTCAGACTTTCTTTTTCTGGGTTCCAAAATCACTGCAGATGGTGACTGCAGCCATGGAATTAAAAGACGCTTACTCCTTGGAAGAAAAGTTATGACCAACCTAGATAGCATATTCAAAAACAAAGACATTACTTTGCCGACTAAGGTCCATCTAGTCAAGGCTATGGTTTTTCCAGTGGTCATGTGTGGATGCGAAATTTAGACTGTGAAGAAGGCTGAGCACCGAAGAATTGATGCTTTTGAACTGTGGTGTTGGAGAAGACTCTTGAGAGTCCCTTGGACTGCAAGGAGATCCAACCAGTCCATTCTGAAGGAGATAAGCCCTGGGATTTCTTTGGAAGGATTTCTTTGATTCTAAAGCTGAAGCTCCAGTACTTTGGCCACCTCATGCAAAGAGTTGACTCATTGGAAAAGACTCTGATGCTGGGAGGGTTTAGGGGCAGGAGGAGAAGGGGATGACAGAGGATGAGATGGCTGGATAGCATCACTGACTCGATGGACATGAGTCGAGTGAACTTCGGGAGTTGGTGATGGACAGGGAGGCCTGGCATGCTGAGGTTCATGGGGTCGCAAAGAGTTGGACACGACTAAGCGACTGAATTGAAGATGCCTCCCAACAGTAATCAACAATTTGCAAATTTGGGCTACAGGTCCCCTCTAAGAATCTCACCTTTTTCTCTCTCTCTCATTTACTAACATTTATATAGAGGTATAACTGTAAGCAATTGAGCATGAGACATGGAATGAAATTATGAAATTAGCTAGTGGTAACAGATACAACAGATTTAAAAACCACATCTTGTCAGTCAATCTTTTCTAATTTATCTTCTTGGAAAGATTGTCTTCTCCACCTGGGATGCCATTTAAAACCATTTGGCAGCTTCTTGAACTCTCTAGAGACTTTCTTATCATAAAATAATGAAAGATATGTGGTTGACATTCATAGGGCTAAAAATGACATATGAAAGGTTTGTTTTCACTTTGAAAAGGGACAATAAATAAGTGAATCTAAGTCAAGTCTATCTATGAAAAAATTATAAAAGAGAAGAGGTGTAATTTAGTTATTTAAGGGGGGGGGGCATTGAAAAAAGGCTTTGGCTCTTAATAAGCCACTCAAGGGCTTCCCAGGTGGTAATAGTGGTAAAGAGCCTTCCTGCCAATGCAGGAGACATAAGAGATGGGGTTCAGTTCCAAGGTTGGGAAAACCCCCTGGAGTAGGGCATGGAGAAACCCATGGACAGAGGAGCCCGGCGGCCTGTAGTCCGTAAGGTCTCAGAGTCGGACACGACTGAAGCGCCTTAGCAGAGCACATACACAAGCCACTCAACCTATTAGAAGGAAATAAAAGAACTAAAGATACAAAAGCCACTGTGCCCTCCTTTAATAGTAACTGGCTACTAACCTATCACAAGTTAGAATAACAAATATATAAGACTAATTAAGAAAGGGAAAATGGTTAAGAAACAGCCTGTACTTTAACATCTTGTAAAGATGTATGAGACTCACCTTTAACAAGGGATAATTGATACTTGCAACCCATATGTTGGTAAATGGGGCTTCCAGGATAATCGCATCAGCTGGGAATCCTTGAAAAATAATGAAAAAGAAAGAACTCTCCTATCATATTTAAATACTGTCTTTCCTAAATAATGGATCCTCGTCTTGTACATGAACTACCTGCATCAAAATCATTTGTGAATCATAATAAATTGTTAAATTTGTGAATGCAAAGCAATGACCCCACACCAGACTTCAGGGAGAAGTCAGGATCTTGAGGGTGGGAAATGCGAGAATGTGCATTTTTAACATTTCTGTGCACATGATAAAGAAAATCACTACCTTTTAAAACCAGCAGATTTTCAGGACTTGGATAATTTAAGAAAGCAAAGTATGATAGGAAGGGAAAGTGTTCTGCAGAAGCTGACTAGGTTGCTTTGGCCAACACTGAGAACAAAAGCTCAAATACTGAAGTGACCACATATGGACTTTAAAGTAACTTATTGAAAATAACAAATGGTAAAATAGTGAGATATTTATTTTACTGCCACTCTAGAACTCTATGCCCAGTAAAAATATCCTTTAAAAGTGAAGAGGAAATAAAAACATGTTCAGACCAAAATTGAAAGAATTCCTCACCAACAGACAGGTGGAAGAAAAATCCCAGATGGAAGCATAGACATGTTAGAAATAATAAAGAGCAGAAAAAGGGAGGTAAATCTAAATATTGACTTTATAACATAAGAATAATAATGTTTTATGGAGCATTGATATAGAGAAAATTAAAATACATGGTAGCAAAATTTCATAAGCTGGGCACTTAATGGATTTAAAATGTTCTAAGACAATGACATTATCCAGGAAGCGAAGTATTCATTTATGTGGGAATTTAGTTCAGGTAATTCAGCACTGTCAACACTAAAGGACCCATAAGAGCTTAAAGGAACAATGAAATGATGTTTGCTTTATTTCCATAAGTAATTAAGACTGTGTATAGCAGGTGACACGCTTTAAAATGTTTACGTGACTCACCCTGACCTGTGCTGCCAAGTAAAGTTTCAGATATAATGCAAGTGATTACAAGCTTTCAATGCATATCAGAATCAAATCACCTGGTCCTATTCATAGAGTATCTAGTTCATGAAGACAGCCAGGATCCAAGATACCTGTGTTTATAATAAGCACCCCCAGCAGAGTCTGATAAAGGCAGTTCTCAGAACACCTTGAGAAACAATGACATATATATTACATAAGGAGGGCTGCAGAAATAAGTCTTGCCTACTATTGCATAAAGTATAATTTTCCCCTCTGGTAGCAGATTACTCCATAACAATACTTATTTATCACTTCACATGATGGCTCTTTTAAGGTAATTTTTAACTCTTTTCTTAGTATTTACTTTTAATTTCATGCCTCTGCAAACCAGCTATTGTTTTATATTAAATACAAAAAAAGAAAATTCATTACAGTATCCAGAACTGCCTAAAGTTGGGGTGCCTGTAGGTATCTCTGTTCAGATGGTACACAATAGTCTCTTCACTGTTTTTATTTTCCCATCTCAAGCCAAGAAAGTATACCATGTAAGCATTTTATCATACCCTTCTCTTCTAGAACTTTGGCAGCATTTGTTGCAACTCTGTAAAGAGATGAAAATTAGTACACATGTGAAGCAGTGACTTAATAGTCAAGTAAGCAGTATAAAATGCAGCCTCCAATGTGAGCATCTGATGAAAGCCCTTCACCCTCAAATGTGCATAAACACAAAATCTTGCACAAGATTTCAAGGGATTCCGCTGGCCCTAAACAAGAATCCTTTCATTTAAAACTCTCAAGGAGAGTTCTGGAATGGGCGTCAGTGTCCCAGATAGCCATAGATAGCCATTACACGTTCCCCTGAATTACAAACAAGCACACTGAGTGTAAGGACACTTGCCACTTGTGGAACCTGAGAGAAACTGTCTCCCAGCTCAGGGGTCCTCCTGCTGCTCTCTGCTGCCTATGATATGACACTAATGCCCCAAGGATCCACCTAAAGACCCATCTTCAGACCCCACTTACCCTGTCCCCAGAGAGTGGCCCCAGAGACACACGGGGGTGGAACCACTTCTCGCCTTGGTCCACTCGTAGACACAAACTGCATCTGCAGTCAGTCCATCCTCCGTGGGTGCACCCGTCGAGTCCCCAAACCCTGCCCACGAGGAAGGGCAAACATAATATCACTACCTCCAAAATGAGGGCCATCAAAAGCCCCCTGCTTATTGAAAGCTTTTTGTACACTGTTCTTAACACATACCTCTGTAGTCAACAGACAAGACATGAAAGCCACCATTGCTCAGCACCTGGATGACAAAGGAGCTGTTATCACTTTAATTAGGAGATGCAAACCAAAAGGTGGCCTCACTTCCTCAACACTTCCGTAATCCTGGTGGTAATGGTTAATAGGTAGAGAAAAGATCCATTTCTGCAATCTGGTGTTTGACATCAAACTTAAGATCAGACTCAACAGGAAAGAACAGCAGAGCAGGATCACACAGCCTGGGTCACACCCTAGCTCTGTCACTTACCAGCTATCTGACCTTGGTCAAGCCACTTAACATGTGTAATCTATTCTGAGACATGAAAAACAACACTTTCAGGATGGTTGGAAGATTGCATGAGACGATGTATTAAAGTACCTTGGGGACTTCCCCAGTGGCCCAGTGGTTAAGAATCTGCCTGCCAATGCAGGGGACACTCGTTCAATTCCTGGTCCGGGAAGATTTCACATGCCACAGAGCAACTAAGCCCGTGCACCACAACTGCTGAAACCCATGCAACTAGGAGCTCACGCTCTGCAACAAAAGAAGCCACGAATATGAGAAGCTGGTGCACTGCAATGAAGAGTAGCCCCCCTGCTTGTTGCAACTAGAGAAAGCCCCCACACAGCAAGGAAGACCCAACGAAGCCTAAAATATACATTAATAAATTTCAGACACCTTGAAAGTTTTAAGTCACTCAGTCATCTCCAACTCTTTGTGACCCCATGGACTATAGCCTGCCAGGTTCCTCTGTCCATGGAATTCTCCAGGCACGAATATTGGAGTGGGTTGCCATTTCCTTCTCAAAGGGATCTTCTGACCCAGGGATTGAACCCAGGTCTTCTGCATTACAGGCAGGTTCTTTACTGTCTGAGCCACATAGTGAATATCTTTTGTAGAAACTTCCTGAAGGTAAGAATGCTACATAGAGTTGTAGTAGAAGCAGTCAATAACAGGAAGATATTCATATTAAGTATGAACAGATAAAGAGTTAATATTGATCAAAAATAAATCACTTGATTGCATGAAACCACTTCCAAGCCCTGAATAAATGAGAAAAGAATATAAAAACATAATTTTAAATGAAAAAATACAAATGACAGATGACGAGAAGGGAGATAAAGGGGACAAAACTTTACTATGCAGGCACTTTTAAAATTTTATTTAGTTCTCACAACAGTCTTACAAGGTAGGTATTATCTGCATTTTACAGATAAAGAAACTGAGCCTTGGAGAACTTAAGTAACTTGTTCACACACATCCAAATGGCCAGAACGTGAACCACAGCAACAGAACCAAGATCACACTTCGGCCTGTTTGGGTTCAAACTCTGTGCTTCCCCTACCAGGCATAGATGTGGGGGAAAAAAGAGAAAAGTGAAAATGTTAGTCACAGCCAACTCTTTGCAATGCCATGGACGGTAGCCCGCCAGGCTCCTCTGTCCATGGAATTCTCCAGGCAAGAATACTAGAGTGGGTTGCCATTTTCTTCTCCAGGGGATCTTCCCAAGCCAGAGATCAACCTCAGGTCTCCTATACTGCAGGCAGTTTCTTTACTGTATGAGCCACCAAGGGAGCCTTTAGATGTGAGACACTGAACTTTAAGTACAACTGAACCAATAATGAAGAACTAAATGAAACTTTTTAACATTTAAACTACATTCTTTCCAAACAAGTTATCCAAGACACAGGGCAGTTCAGCATCCAGGGAAACTGGAACACCCATGTGTTGTCTGTGGTTCCATAAGTTGAAGAACCACTTGGCAATCAACTTAAACAACAGAGCCTACTCCCAAGAATTTATCTCCAGGAAAAAATTCCAAGAGAAGCATAAACTACCTGCTTAAAGTTTTCTGTGGCAATACTATTCTAAAAGAATTTAGAAAAAAAAATTGTATCAAAGAGGAGTAGAATATTTAAGTAAATAAATAATTGTTTATAAATAGTGGAGAATGAGCACCCTTTAAGTTGGTAACTATGACAACTACGGAAAAACATCGAAGAACATTCTTAAAATAGTAAAAGAGCACGGCATAAAATTATATATAGAAACAATCAGTAACATAAAAACTTTATAGAGATAAAAAACTAGCTGGGAACAGCACATAAATGAGATTGAAGTGATAAATGAATGAATGAATGAGAAAGGGGGAGTGAGAAGAAGGACAATTTAATAAGGACTTAATTATTAATAGAAACTGGCTATCCAAAGGAGACAATGAAGAGCTAAGGAAGGTTGGTCAGGCTGGAAAATGATGACTATAGTGTGTGGAATCCAGAATCTGCTTGGAAGAAGAAGTCTTATCATAGCATCCCTACACATCCCACCCACCACCAGGAGGATCTGGCTACTCTTCACCTCTACACCTATGACATAGGAGACATACAATTGAGCTTTGCCAAGAGTAGAAGGGAAATATGTATATATATTCTCACAGTCATCAGCATCACACCCTCCCACTTGGAAAGGACAAAGAGTGGGGTTCAGAGTAGAAAGCAAAACTAAAACTTAATAGGCATCATCACCCCAGGCAAAATGGTAATCCAGCCCACCCACCACACAGGGTGATGGAGAGGGGAGTAGACAGGAGAGGATGGCCCTGTCGGAAGAGGCGAAGGGGGATGAAGATGGTGCTACAGTGCTGAGCCTGACAGGATTCTGGACCCCATTCATGCCGTTAAATCAGGAAAGGACTCTGGGGTGGGAGCTGGCCTGTGGGAGGAGAGATCAGGTCCGGGGATCAATAACAAGACAAGCAGCCAGATCACCTGAGCGAGGGATGCCTAACCACCTCACAGGAGTGTGGGAGGGCTAAGCAGCAGCTCCCCAGCCAGCTCTGAGTCAGACATGGTGAGGGGAAGAGCCTGCCATCGTCCTTATGCTGGGAAGTGCAGGGGCCACCCCAACAAACCAGAGCCTGTAGCAGGCTGGTGAGAACACCAAATTGCAGCCGGCCACCTTCCCTCTGCTGAACT
>SJYA01000761.1:172897-281993 GCA_006410615.1 Neotragus moschatus | reverse complement strand
TATAAGAGACAGCTTTTTGTGGGGCCGAAGAAGGGCCTGAATGATGTAAGAGCAGACATTCTGTCTTTACCCCATACCACAGAAAGGTTGCTCCTGGTGGAAGGGGTGGCTTCTGCACTTAATATATTTTCTCAACCCAGCCCTCAGAAAAAGCAAAGAAATGTGTCTTCAACTCCATCTGGTGATGAAAGGAACAAATCTGTGAAAGTGTTTGAGACTCAGAGACATTCACATCTGTTTCAATCCCCCAAGGTCAATTTAGGAAAAGAAGTACATTCAAGGGACTTTAGGTCCCAGACACCACCACCCACCCCCTTGCCCCCACACCAGGGAGCTCTCAGGAAATAACCAGGCTGTAGGCTAAGGAAGATCTTAGGGCTGTAGCCCAGAAGAGAATAAATGGAGATATAAAATTGGTGCCTTGAGGCCCCTTCAGACATACCTTTACTAGCTCCAGTCTATGAGAAGCCGCCCTATAGAGAAGGTTTAAAAGAAAAAGCAAGAATTAGGAATTACGATGACACATTCAACAAAAATCACTATCATGCTGCTGGCATCTGATCTCACCGCTTTCTTTTTCAGGTAAGACAAATAAATAACCAGAGGAGAGGGCACCACTTCTTGGTGTCGGAGCCCCCGTGGCTGCATCAGGGTGAACTCCCCATGGCTCCCCCCTCCCCGCCTTCCCCACAGTGAGCACCGCCTGCCTGCCCAGACCACTAGCGCTTCACATCATAAGCATCTGATGAACTGCTGACGATCCATCTTCTTGCACTGCTACACAGCAAAACCTATTTCTCAGAATACTTCTAGAAGCCAAAGGAACATAAGTGTCAGAAAGTGGCTTTTCAGGAAAAGGAAAAGGGATGATACAGTCAAGTTCACTAAAGTAATATTTCCCTGTATCCTGTCTGCTCTGCCATGAAGGACATGATGAAGTGAGGAGAGACGCTCACAACCCTGGAGGTTCAAGAAACACTGTCTTCCAAATAACCATAGTCTGCTCTCTATGAACCACACAAAAGGGAGAAAAAGATGATTCAAAAGACAGAGGAGTCTTTAAAAACCATTTGAATTTTTAGAGCCACATTTCTTAAACATTAGTGAGTCATGAAACCCTTGGAACCTGTGATTAAAGCTATGGACCCACTGCCCTGAAAAATGTATCCACTCTTCAAATTTCATGTACAATTTGAGGTTGGGAGTTCACGGATCCTCTGGGGCTTCTATGGATCCTAAGTCTAGAACCACTGTTTTCATCTTGGTTCCCTGTGACCTGTCATTTGGCCTCCTTCCAGCTCAGTACTGCTGGAAGCAAGCTGAGACTTCAGGACAGAGGAAAGTAGCTAGCCCCAAGCCAGAAAATCTAGGAAAACTGGGGGCAAGAGCCGATTCACTCAGAGGGCAGATGTGATAGTGTGACCCACAGGACACATTAAAGAAAAGTGCAGCGTAACACTGCACCCAAGTTTGCACAACTGGAATAATATTAAACGTTGAAAAACGTTGATTTCACAAGAAATCCGTAAAGGTGACTCTAAGGCATAAACCTCAAGAAAGCACCTTGAGCAAAGGCAAGGCTTGAGAAAGCCATTGTCTGACACAAAAGACAGTGAGTAAAAGAGTCAGAGACGAGGGAGCTGAGGGGCAGAGTCCAGAGCTTGTCGCTGAGCTTGAAGCATCCCCCGCCCAGAGATGGGCAAGGTCTGTGGGCCTCTGAGGCGCATCGCCCACCCCCCCTACACTGAGAGCCGCAGTCAGAGCCAATATCCATCACCCACTGTAATGACACAGGCCCCCAGAGGGGCTGGCAGTGCATCAAAGAAGAGTCAGGCTTCCAGGAGGCACTCTGTTACAAAGCAAGGTTGGGACGACAGGAGTGGGCTGAGGCATCAGTATTCCAGGCCAGAATTAGTCAGGTGGCCCCCAGAGCCTGGGATCAGAATTCTAGGGCATCTCTCCTGGGGATCATACATTTGATTTTTAGAATTCATTGCTACATGAAGGAATCTCCATGTGGTTCTGTGAGAGGACCATCGATGTGGAAACTCTTCCTGATCCTCCACACTTCATGCATATCTCCTATCAAGTCATCCACGGCTTCAGTTCATCATTTCCAACACTCACAGAATAAAGCAACCTGCCTTCTTTGAAATCAGTATCCACATTCTGAAGTTTGTCTCTCTTCCAGTTGAGGATCCACATTATTCTACATGTGGGATATATAGTGTGTTTTTATTTATTTTTTTTTAAAGAGAAGCCTATTGCCAGAACACCCTCGAATTCCAACAAATGGAGACAAATGTGTGGAAGGATGCTTACAGTTAAAAACAGCTCTGCCTTTCATTCCCCAACAGGAATGAAATGCTCTTTTGCTCTGTTTGAGGGGAAAAAAAAGTCCAAGCAAAGGCACTGACCTGTGTTGTGCACTGCCATGAAGATAAACAATAATTGGGTTGCCATCACAGAGGGCTGCTTCATACCAGCTCCAGCCCTTCCCTTTAGCATCCTCCCTCCGGCAGCTGGGAACCGTGTGCCTGAAAAGTAAGGCAAGGTTTTAGCCAACATAGACACAGAGAAGAATTCTCTATCCTCGCCAACAGTCTAAAACCTCCTTATGTCAATCAGATACATCTTTATGTATATAAAACATATTATATACAAAACCACCTGGGAAAGCCCATAGTAATTATCAGAATATATCATGTTATAGTTTTATATGTAAATATTTAATCTATTTATATACAAAATTTATCTGAGTCATATACATATGGGCTTCCCAGGCAGCCCTACTGGTAAAGAACCCACCTGCCACTGCAGGAGATATAGGAGATGCAGGTTTGATGCCTGGGTCAGGAATCCCCTGCAGGGGGGCATGGCAACCCACTCCACTATTCTTGTCTGGAGAATCCCATGGACAGAGGAGCCTGGCAGGCTACAGTCCATAGGGTCACCAAGAGTCAAACATGACTGAAGCAACCTAGCACACACACAGGCAATGTATGCACATGGTACCACTTAAAATATAATACCATGAACATCTTATAATGAAAATTATTACTGCCCTAGCCCACCTCCCCCGTGCCCAGGGATAACCCCTTTTAACCATTTACAGTTTAGTTCTTCTGATTCCTACACCAATTATGCTTCCAAAACTGCAATTCTTAGGTATGGCTTATTGAAATGCAATCTTTTGGGTGGAAACCAGTAAAAGATAATAGATATTTGCCACCTGCTATTGGTTTGGCTGAAGAAACAAGCTGGGGAAAAAGTTAAAGGGAAACCAGTTTGGGTAGGAGAAAAGAACTTAAATATGAAATTAAGCTATTCTTCTCAAGAAACTGAGTGGCCTTGTGATTTTAAACACCTGAGTGAGCTCTAGCTTCCCCCATGCCTTGTTAAATCAATGAATGAACTCTGATAACACAAATACTACCATATGACACATCACCGACGGACTTGGAGAACTAGCCACATGATGACGGATCTTCAATCCTCCAATCACTTAGAGGCAAAAAAGTCTGACATCAAATCCCCAAGGCCTCCGTACCAAAAAGACAGGCATCACTGCCAGCTAGATAAGTGGTCATGAGGACAGCTGACTCACTCAGCCAAGGGCGGATGGGGCAAGAGCAAAGAATAAAAATATTTTCAAATTCCAGCACTATCAGTGGAACTGCATCCTACAGACTAGAAAAAAGTTTTAGGAACGCATATTGGTTCCTAAATATTCCATGGTCACATGTTCAAACTCAGGGAGGTGAAATATACAAGAAGGCACTGGAAAACTGGCAGCCAAGAACAAGCAGGTAGAACCAAACAGAAGAAAATGTCGAGACAAGCACAGCAAGACAGAGAGTAGGATGCGCGTGACCCTGTTGGACAAGTATTTATGGAGTGCCTTTGCCAAGCACCATGCTGAGCACGGAAAACCCCCGAACAAAGTCCCCAGCTATGAAGTTATTGTCTCCTAAAAAAGACACACATTAATCAGATAATCACACAATAATAATAATCAACAATAATAAGGCAAGGAAGAGAACGACCCAAGGCACCTGAAAAGTAAGATTCTCAAAAAGCAAATTCAAGCAGGTCAAATGTCGATACAAAGGGAAGGTGTGTGGAATAGCTTCCTCCAAGGAACACGGACCTCTCCACAGGCAAGTAACACAGCGCTGCCCACCTGTGCCCTGTAACATGAAAGCCCCGCCCACTAAGCACCCCCGTGTCCAATCAGCGCACTCACCAGATTCCCAGAATTACTCCCGGCTCGACTTTGATGTAGAAGTTCACCGTGTGAGGAATCTTCAACTCCGGTTTCTTTAAATCCACAAGAAATGGTGCTTTGACTAGAAAGTAGAATTCATTACCAACTCCCAGAATCAAAGTCCATGTCTTTTAATCACAATCCAAAAAAGTAATTAGCCTCATGTTTGACATGTTTCTAAGTTACAAGCACTACACTCAATTCCAACCAAAGTATTTTATTTTATAAACTAGGACTAGCCCGCAGAAGAATTGACCCCCACAAATACTCTAAAGCTAGACTTAAAAATAGCACCAGTGTAGTAGCCCCTAATAGAGTTTATTCCACTTTATCCCTAGGAGGGTATAGAAGAAGGTAGTGAGTTTTGGGGAGAGAGGTTTGTTTTATTTGATTGGATGTTTTTTCTTTGGCTGTGCTGGGTCTCAGTTGTGGCTCTCAGGATCTTCAGTCTTCCTTGCAGCCTATGGGATCTGTAGTTGCAGCATTTGAACTCTTAGGTGTGGCACGCGGGATCTAGTTCCCTGATCAGGGATCAAACCCGGGCCCCCTGCATTGGGAGCATGGAGTCTTAGCCACTAGTCCACCAGGGAAGTCCCAGTAATGAGTGTTCTGCTACTGAAGTCATGCGATACTTTTGCACTAAGTAAAACACAGTCACTAGCCATAAACCCGGAAACGTCCAAGGTCAACGTAACACTTAAGAGACAGGCAGGCGACAGCACCATCTGTAACCAGAAGAACCACGTCCCAACTAACACAGCCTTCAGTAGAAACTCAGGAAAACAGACTTCTCACAGCAACCTGTCTCTCTAGGGACACAAGGAAAAAGAGGAAGTGAAAAGGCACAGAATACAGGAAGCACTAACGTATCCAGATTAACAGCTAACTTGAGGACTGAGTCCAGGGTTGAAATCCCACCCACAAGGCCATGGTTTTCTATCTATCCCAGCAGTTCACCAGGATTCATCCTAGACCCCAAAGGCAATATAGTTAGGTTTCAGACAATTTAAGTCTAGCCACAAAGATGCTGACGTATCTTTCTCACTATGTCATAAGTATAAGGGCAGTGAGTTCTTTAATTGGGAAAAAAATATAAAGGCAGATTCACAAAAGGTACGTACTTACAAAAGTTTACAAAAATCAGCATGTGCATCAGAGGAGGGCAAATGTGCTCTTTTAATGATTTCCTTGTGAAGCTGTCACACGGAGTGGAGCAGGAGTGTGGGAAAGATCTGTAAGACATTGTGAAACAAAATCAGTCCAAGTTTTGTCTTGGTTTGTTTCTCCTTCTAACGTCCAAATCAAATTCCACAGACTGACGCTGGGAATTACAGGCAAGCTGGCATTTAAGCAAAATCCTTTACAGAACTGTATGTAATTAGGGCAGATCCAGACCAGGCACTATGGGAGAACCAGGAGAGGAAAGGACAATCAAGCCACCAGTCAGCTGCTCAGAAAGCCCCGGTATGACCGGATAGGAGAGGCGGGGACACGGATGCACCCAAGTCAGACTTGCTTTCTCAGTGTACCCCACAGAAAGCCAAGGCTGGACCCCAAAGTCAGCAGNCTTTGGAAGGAATGATGCTAAAGCTGAAACTCCAGTACTTTGGCTACCTCATGCAAAGAGTTGACTCATTGGAAAAGACTCTAATGCTGGGAAGGATTAGGGGCAGGAGGAGAAGGGGACGACCGAGGATGAGATGGCTGGATGGCATCACGGACTCAATGGATGTGAGCCTGAGTGAAGTCCAGGAGATGGTGATGGACAGGGAGGCCTGGTGTGCCATGATTCATGGGGTTGCAAAGAGTCGGACACAACTGAACGACTGAACTGAACTGAACTGAACTGAACAATCTGGAAAAGTATCCACAGGGAGATTCAATAGTTACAACATTTTCTGCCACGATTTTGCTGAGCAGAACTGACCATATCAAAAAACTGTTAGTAAAATGCTGTCAATGTGATAAAATGCACAGTATTTTTAGTATACATCCTGTTCTAATTGCAAGTATCTCTCAATGTTCATGTAATGTGTGGCTGTCATAGTAGAGATTGCAGCATCAGGTAGCCTTTACTCTTGTTATTCTTACTGTGGTTTCACTCCAAACAGTCAGCTTCTTCCCCATGCAAGATTGTCTTGGCCTCAACTATTCTCCAACACTGTAAAATAGAAAGTGCTACTTCCCTGCTTATTAAAATTTCCAGGGCATTGCTTTTTGAGATAGGTTCCAAATACTAATAATGAAAGCAAAACAAAAAATTGTTAGGTGCCGAAAGAAATTTTGGAAATGTTGCATGACTCTCTTAGGAGAGTCATGGTGTCTATTTGCATATTTAAAACTCATAATCTCTAGTCTAGTTGTAGCTCAGTTGTGTCTGACTCTTGCAACCCCATAGACTGTAGCCTGCCAGGCTCCTCTGTCCATAGGATTCTCCAGGCAAGAATACTAGAGTAGGTTGCCATTTCTTTCTCCAGGGGAACTATTTTAAAGGCATCTTTAAATTTAACATAACTCTTCTTTCCTCTATGGATGTTGCTTAGATAATATTGCTGCTGCNCCCATAGACTGTAGCCTGCCAGGCTCCTCTGTCCATAGGATTCTCCAGGCAAGAATACTAGAGTAGGTTGCCATTTCTTTCTCCAGGGGAACTATTTTAAAGGCATCTTTAAATTTAACATAACTCTTCTTTCCTCTATGGATGTTGCTTAGATAATATTGCTGCTGCTGCTGCTAAGTCACTTCAGTCGTCTCCGACTCTGTGTGACCCCATAGACGGCAGCCCACCAGGCTCCCCTGTCCCTGGGATTCTCCAAGCAAGAACACTGGAGTGGGTTGCCAT
Source organism: Neotragus moschatus (assembly GCA_006410615.1). NCBI lineage: Eukaryota > Metazoa > Chordata > Mammalia > Artiodactyla > Bovidae > Neotragus > Neotragus moschatus. The sequence goes on along the minus strand of SJYA01000761.1, from coordinate 274,884 downwards.
TTCCTTCTCCAATGTATGAAAGTGAAAAGTGAAAGTGAAGTCGCTCAGTCTTGTCCGACTCTTTGCGACCCCATAGACTGCAGCCCACCAGGCTCCTCCATCCATGGGATTTTCCAGGCAGGAGTACTGGAGTGGGGTGCCATTGCCTTCTCCATTAGATATTATTAGATAACAGTAAACAGTTACTCTTCAGTTTGTTAGGGGTAACAAGGTCTTGGTGGGTCCTGGGATGAGCCACCCTCACCCCCCTTCAGAAATTACAGACCATCCCCTGTGCTGTTGGGAGTACGACCAGCTAACAGCACCTATTCTTCACCCAGAAACTGCCTTCAAATTGCCAAAGACTGAAGAGAGACACTTACTCCAAGGTTATACCTGCTTTCCACAAACAGCCTGGGCAACATGGGAGAATTATGGGAATGTTAAGGCCCAGCCTTCCCCCAGACTCTGGCAATTAAGAAGTGCTCTGCTTTGCAGCTTTCCATGGGTGCAGCCAAGTCCTTCATAGATCCTGCCTAATGGCCCAATTTATGCCCTCTCCTTCCTTCCTACAAATGCTAACCCTGCAACTTCCTAACAAGCTTTCTGCCCACTACTGCTCCTCTCAGAGTTTGCTTTCTAGGGAACCCAACCTGCATCAATGTCACAGGGTAAACTTTCTATCTATTGCAGATATGCCCTGCAGATTTAAGGATGAAAGGATAAGATGTCTCACAATTGCAAAGAAAAGGGGGGGGGGGGTGTAGCAGGAAATAGATGAAGAAGATAGGCAAAATGTTAATGATTATTGAGACTAACCAAAAGCATGTGGAGTTTCGTGGTAACATTACTCTTTCGTGTGTATGTGTTTGAAATTCTCCAATATAAAGGTTTTTGTTGTTTTTTTTTTTTACTTTTTATTTTATATTGGAGTATAGCCAATTAACAGTGTTCACACAGTTTCAGGCGAACAGCAAAGGAACTCAGCCATACATATGCATATATCCATTCTCCCCCAAACTCCCCTCCCATAACAGGCTGCCACATAACGTTGAGCAGAGTTCCCTGTGCAATACAGTAGGTTCCTGTTGGTTATCCATTTTAAATAGAGCAGTGTGTACATATCCATCCCAAACTCCATAACTACCCTTCCCCCATGGCAATCATAAGTTCATTCTCTATGAGTCTGTTTCTGTTTCGTAAATAGGTTCATTTGTTTTAGATTCTGCATGTAAGGATATTTCTTCTTCTCTGACTTACATTTCAATATAAAGTATTGTGAAAATATTGTTTTCCAAGCTTTCAGGACTTCTCTTTTCAAGTAATATTATTAACATCTTAGAACAAATATGATGCTCCTTTGGTCTTAACGAGGGCCTCAGTGAACCAGGGACATTTCCCTAATCGCTTCCAGTGGTGCAGAATAATTCCCCTCACTGGGGCCTGAGGCTTTCATATGGGCCTCCTTGAGGCCCTTGAAAATGTCCCAGATACTAGTGAACACCCGGCCCTCTTTAACTCCTTAGACGACCAGCTGAATTAGCTGCAGAGGCTTGGAAATCAACTGTTGCTTTATGGTTAACCCACCTTTCAAGACAACCTAAATATGCGGAGCTTGCTGGGCTGTGAAAATTCCCCTTGCCTCTCACTGGAGCAGGGGGAGTAGGAGGCTATAGACAGCCTCAGGCAAAGGGGCCGAGACAGCAGGGCCAATTAACCATCTGAGCTGCCGCTAGGACAAGTGGAACCGAAGAGCTGTAATTACTTATCATCTGGAACATTAGCCTTCCTTGAAATCCTGGGAGATGACCAAGGCGCAGCTCTGGGGGACTTTGTAAATAAGACAAGGGGCAAGGTTCTCTTCCTCTCAGACCTGAAAGGCCTGGGATGGATCTGTTAGCAAATCAGGAGTGAAAGAACAATACTGTTAATAATGGAAGGCAAACAAGTCTGCTATGTGGGGCTTTTCCCCCTTAATTAAGACTTCCTTTCTTGGAACAGCTTGATGTGTTCCCCTTATGTTCATCAAGCCATCTGCTCTGCCTTCGGTGCGTCCCATCCCCGTGTCCTCCTGGAGGAATCTTTGAAGCTTCAAGACTTCAGGAGACTCACTCTGAACTGAATTTGCATCTCTAACGGAATCTATTTGAAGGTTTCTTTGTGAACCAAATGGCTCTCTGTAGTCACTTCCCCAGACCCGGGGTCTGACCGGTCTCCTCTGTGGACAGGGCGGGCCCGTCCCTCCCCCGGGCTTCTGTTTGGCGCAGGCACACACTCTTCGAGGGAAACCATCTGGCACAGTCACGTCTGGTAACGCTTTCCCCTTCGTCTTAGAGGGGTGGAGGAAACGGGTTTCTCCAGGACATTCTCTTCTTCTCAGTTTTGGACAAGCTTCTCACTCAAGTGCACCTCGGGGCCAGGAGCTGCGTAGGCTCTGCCTTGTCCACTTTGCTCTCGTGATGGACCGAGCCCTCGGTGACCTGGCCTTCCCTGCTTTTCGAACCTTCATCCTCGTATCCTTCTATATTCCAGCCCTACGGGTTTCCTTTCGGGTCCTAAAATGCCCAGCCCATTGTCTGCCTTCTGTGCACTGCTCCCTTCTTCCAAGCTCTTCTCCCGGCCCTGTGTGTTCCTGGCTCCCTCCTTTCTGTCAGTCATGTCTCAGCCCAAATGTCACCTCCTCAGAGAATCTTCCCCTGACTACTCAGACTGAACTGGCCACCTCGTCACTTTCTGTCACATCACCCCATTTTACCTGTCTGCACGAAACTGATATTTTTAGCTGTTTATTTCCTGTCTCTCTCATCCCCTACTAGGATGGCAACTCCCCAGGATGAGAGACTTTCTGCTGCTGGCTCCCTGCTTGAACACGGCACCTGGAACCGTGCCCAGCAGATGGTGGGTGCTCAAATGAATATTTCTTGGGTTAATTAATTATTAATTCTTTTGTTCCCATTGCATCCTCTTGATAATCTTCAACTTATATACATCATTATTTCCTTTTTACAAAGAGTAAAGGGAGGTTTAGACATTGAATAACATCTCCCAATTCACTCAAATTTAGTAACAAACGGGTTCAGGATCCCAACTGACTGCACACTCTAGTGTGTGAGCCCACAGTTGTAATGTGAAAATGGGTCAGTGTATGTCTATGCCATCTGTGGCTGAGATTTTGCTCTGTACCTGGAATGTGCAACCTAGATCTTAGAGATTATTTCATTTTGTGCCATCATTGTACTAGGGAACAACTGTACTACTGAAAGTATGAAAGTGTCAGTCACTCAGTCATGTCAGACTGTTTGAAACCCCATGGACTATATAGCTTGCCAGGTTCCTCTGACCATGGAATTTTCCAGGCAAGAATACTAGAGTGGGTAGCCATTCCCTTCTCCAGGGGATCTTCCCCACTCAGAGATACAACCCAGGTCTCTTGTGTTGTAAGTGGGTTCTTTACCATCTGAGCCACCAGGGAAGCCACTAGGGAACAAGTAACCTACAAAGAGACAGAGACTGGCCAAAGGCAAAAGTGAATCTCAAACTGTGTCTCTCTAACTCCCTGTTCCATGACACTAGCCAACGTAGATGGCTGTGCCCTACCCAGAGGTGTGAAAAGGACGACTGGGGAGAGGCTGGACTCCAGCCATACTGAGCTCTTCACAGTGCACCCACCTGCACCAGCCTGTGCATGCCCAGAGGGGGCGCTGTTGTACACTATGCACCTTATTAAACTGCCTGCAAGCTCTTTTTTAATTAGTTCTCCTTGGAGAACTCTAATGTCTTGAAATGAACCGTTTCCAGTCTCTTGGACACTGGAAGTACTCAGAAAAGTAGCTAAAGGCGCTGAAAAGCTGTTCATCTCAGAGGGACAAGTTGTGAGCCCTCAAGAGGTTGCCGACTCATCACTTCTCTTCTTAATTATTAGATAAGGCTGTATATTGTCACCCTGCTTATTTAACTTATATGCAGAATACATCATGAGAAACGCTGGAATGCAAGAAACACAAGCTGGAATGAAGATTGCCGGGAGAATTATCAATAACCTCAGATATGCAGATAACACCACCCTTATGGCAGAAAGTGAAGAGGAACTAAAGAGCCTCTTGATAAAAGTGAAAGAGGAGAGTGAAAAAGTTGGGTTAAAGCTCAACATTCAGAAAATGAAGATCATGGCATCCAGTCCCATCACTTCATGGGAAATAGACAGGGAAACGGTGGAAACAGTGTCAGACTTTATTTTGGGGGGCTCCAAAATCACTGCAGATGGTGACTGCAGCCATGAAATTAAAAGACGCTTACTCCTTGGAAGAAAAGTTGTGACCAACCAGGATAGCATATTCAGAAGCAGAGATATTACTTTGCCAACTAAGGTCCATCTAGTCAGGGCCATGGTTTTTCCTGTGGTCATGTATGGATGTGAGAGTTGGACTGTGAAGAAGGCTGAGCGCCGAAGAATTAATGCTTTTGAACTGTGGTGTTGGAGAAGACTCTTGAGAGTCCCTTGGACTGCAAGGAGATCCAACCAGTCCATTCTGAAGGAGATCAGCCCTGGGATTTCTTTGGAAGGAATGATGCTAGAGCTGAAGCTCCAGTACTCTGGCCACCTCATGCGAAGAGTTGACTCATTGGAAAAGACTCTGATGCTGGGAGGGATTGAGGGCAGGAGGAATAGGAGATGGCAGAGGATGAAATGGCTGGATGGCATCACTGACTCGATGGGCGTGAGTCTGAGTGAACTCCGGGAGTTGGTTGATGGACAGGGGAGCCTGGCGTGCTGTGATTCATGGGGTCGCAAAGAGTCGGACACAACTGAGCGACTGAACTGAACTGAACTGAAATAGGAAATATTGTAATGAAGCACCAATCTGGGAGTTTATGAAGATGAATCACTGTTCATCAACCAGTACTTGGGTTTATGCTCATTCGCTGTCTGGTGTTCTCCCTTTCTCTCTACCTTAGAACATTCTTACCAATAAATAAAATCCCACTTGGGAATCCTCAATATCTGATAAATAAGAGAATAATGTACATAGGCAAGGTATCTTCCTAAGGATAATAAAGATCATGTAGAGAGAAATGTACCAGCCTGCTTAACAATGTTTGTCTTTAGGATGGCGGCACCAGAAGTCGTTGTTTTTCCTCTCAGCCCATATATATTAGTGACTTCTTATAGGAAGCATGTATTACTTTTATTGTGTAGGAGAAAACACTGTATCTGAAAAGAAAGTAAGACAGGAAAAAAAGTTGTAGGTAACAGCTCCAGGCCAGATTTTGTAGCCACACACAGAGTTGGCTTTAGCAAAACGAGCAGCAACAGGTACTACCATTTAAAGCTTTTGCCATTCAAAGCAGGAATGAGACTGTGGGTCCTTCCCTTGTGACAGCAGGAAGACAGCAGGACCTGAAGCTGGGAGGAAAAAAAGAAACCCTAGACCCAAAAGAGGGAATTCTTTTTATAAGCACCTTTGATTTGGATTGCAGGCACATCGCTCTATTTCAAAGGAAGTGTCACTGGTCTCAGCCTCAATGCCTCTGGTGGGTGGCCAGCACCAGAAGGCCTCTCACAGACCACTGGGTTCTGCTTCCTTTGTGCTGACTTTGCCTGCCTCCCACAAAACAGTTAGCAGGGGGAGGAGCCCGGGTGATAAACCCAAAGAAAATAACATGTCGAGATGAAGTAAGAAAGCCCAGAAAAATCCAGGCAAGAGAGAGAGGGAATAGTCTCTTGTACTTAAAGAAGTGGGAAAAGCAATAGTTGCAAAAAAGGCAAGGCAATACTGTTGTTTTCCTTTTGTAATGTCAACAAAAATAATCAATAAACCACCTATAATAAGAATAGAAAATAGCTTTGTATAGTTGGTAGACTACAGCCCAGAAGTCAGCTTCCTAGATTACTCTGAGAAATTGCTGCAGAGAAGCCTGGTCTTCAGCACAGTTTTATCTTGTCAGAACAAAGAACATTAAACAAGGCAGGGATGCATTTCTTCAAGGTTTCAAATAAAACCAGACCAGCAGGAACATAGAAAGTCAACACGGCCTTGCACCTGGGAAGTCTTATCATCAAAGGAGAGCCAACATGCATCCCAGGAAGGGAGGCATTTAATTTTTATTTTCAACTTGAACATTCTTTACTTCAGGTCAATGTGTCCTTTTCCCTTAATGATTGGAGCAGATGTACAATGTATGTCTGATGGGCCACAAACAGGCTGTTTCAGCTAGCATAATATTCAAGTTAACTCATGTATAAGCCAGAATGACTTCCCTAGACCTCAATAGGTGAAAATTACTTTTATCAGTAAACATTTTCTTCCCCTAACTCCTACTCCCACCACCCTCCAAAAAAATCTACAAAGCTCCCTTCACTGACCTGTCCCAGAGACCATTTCCAACTTCCACTGAGCCCCCGGTTCAGTCTCTCTAAAGAAGATGATATTCACCAGTGTGTTGTGAGAAAGCTCCTAAACCAAGAAGGTGAGAGGACCAGAGCATCTAAGATTCAGTGTAATGTTATTCCAAGTGTTCAGTGATACCAATGTTGGTGTATTGCTTTGAAGAAACAGCATACCAAGAAAAATAAGGAAGAGGGATGGGGAAAAGAGAATATCAGCCCATGTTCCCCACAATCCATTCTCAGGCCCTAGGACTTTCCTGGGGCATCTAGTGACAGAAAGCATGTAGCCTCCTAGACTCTTGGTGGGAATCTAAGTTAGTGCAGTCACTATGGAGACTAGTATGGAGGTGCCTTAAAAAACTAGAAACAGAGCTACCATACAACCCAATAATCCCACTCCTGGGCATATATCCAGAGAAAACCATAATTTGAAAAGATACCTACACCCCAGTGTTCACTGCAGCACTGTTTCCCATAGACAAGACATGGAAGCAATCTAAATGTTCATTGACTGATGAATGGATAAAGAAAGTGTGGTACATGTATGCAATGCAGTATTACTTAGCCATAAAAAGAATGAAATAATGCCATTTGCAGCAATGTGGAGGCACCTAGAGATTATCATAGCAAATGAAGGAAGTCATGTTGAGGAAGACAACTGTCATGTGATACCACTGATATGTGCAATCTAAGAAAATTATACAGGCAGACTTATTTACAAAACAGAAACAGACTCACAGACATAGAAAACAATCTTATGATTACTAAAGGGGAAAGATGGAAGGGAGAGATTTAATTAGGAGTTTGAGGTTAACATATATACACTACTATGTATAAAGTAAATAATCAACAAGGCCCTACTGTATGGCACAGGGGAACTCTATCATACTCTGTAATAACCTACATGGGAAAAGTCTGAAAAATAATGGACATAGGTAAACTATAACTGAATCACTGCTGTACACATGAAACCAACACATTATAAATCAAATATACTCCAATATAACATAAATGCTTTTTAAAAAAATGCATATAGGTTTGTTTATGAAGGCATGATAAGGGTATTTGGGAGAAACAAGTTCATAGCCAGATATGGCAATAAAGACACAATCACAAAGCACAAAGTGAGGAGCCAAGGGGGAAAAATTGGGAAAACTCAGGACTTTTCTTGAAATGGGACGCAGTTACACAGGGCTACATCTACTCAGGTGGGGACACTGTGAGGTGTGGTAGGCTTTCAGTTCAGTTCAGTCACTCAGTCGTGTCCAACTCTTTGAGGCTCCATGAACCGCAGTACACCAGGACTCCCTGTCCATCATCTACTCCCAGAGACCACCCAAACCCATGTCCATTGAGTCGGTGATGCCATTCAACCATCTCATCCCTCTGTCGTCCCCTTCTCCTCCTGCCCTCAATCTTTCCCAGCATCAGGGTCTTTTCCAATGAGTCAGCTCTTTGCATCAGGTGGCCAAAGTATTGGAGTTTCAGCTTCAACACCAATCCTTCCAATGAACACCCAGGACTGATCTCCTTTAGGATGGACAAGTTGGATCTCCTTGCAGTCCAAGGGACTCTCAAGAGTCTTATCTAACACCACAGTTCAAAAGCATAAATTCTTCAGTGCTCAGCTTTCTTTGTAGTCCAACTCTCATATCCATACGTGACCGCTGGAAAAACCATAGCCTTGACTAGATGGACCTTTGTTGACAAAGTAATGTCTCTGCTTTTGAATATGCTATCTAGGTTGGTCACAACTTTTCTTCCAAGGAGTAAGCGTCTTTTGATTTCATGGCTGCAATCACCATCTGCAGTGATTTTGGAGCCCCCAAAATAAAGTCAGCCACTGTTTCCCCATCTATTTGCCATGAAGTGATGGGACCTGATGCCATGATCTTAGTTTTCTGAATGTTGAGCTTTACATCAACTTTTTCCACTCTCCTCTTTCACTTTCATCAAGAGGCCTTTCAGTTCTTCACTTTCTGCCATAAGGGTGGTCATCTGCATAGCTGAGGTTATTGATATTTCTCCCAGCAATCTTGATTCCAGCTTGTGCTTCCTCCAGCCCAGTGTTTCTCATGATGTACTCTGCATATAAGTTAAATAAGTAGGGTGACAATACACAGCCTTGATGTAGNACAACTTTTCTTCCAAGGAGTAAGCGTCTTTTGATTTCATGGCTGCAATCACCATCTGCAGTGATTTTGGAGCCCCCAAAATAAAGTCAGCCACTGTTTCCCCATCTATTTGCCATGAAGTGATGGGACCTGATGCCATGATCTTAGTTTTCTGAATGTTGAGCTTTACATCAACTTTTTCCACTCTCCTCTTTCACTTTCATCAAGAGGCCTTTCAGTTCTTCACTTTCTGCCATAAGGGTGGTCATCTGCATAGCTGAGGTTATTGATATTTCTCCCAGCAATCTTGATTCCAGCTTGTGCTTCCTCCAGCCCAGTGTTTCTCATGATGTACTCTGCATATAAGTTAAATAAGTAGGGTGACAATACACAGCCTTGATGTAGTCCTTTTCCTATTTGGAACCAGTCTGTTGTTCCATGTCCAGTTCTAACTATCGCTTCCTGACCTGCATACAGATTTCTCAAGAGGCAGGTCAGGTGGTCTGGTATTCCCATCTCTCTCAGAATTTTCCAGTTTATTGTGATCCACACAGTCAAAGGCTTTGGCATAGTCAATAAAGGAGAAATAGATGTTTTTCTAGAACTCTCTTGCTTTTTCAGTGATCCAGCAGTGTTGGCAATTTGATCTCTTGTTCCTCTGCCTTTTCTAATACCAGCTTGAACATCTGGAAGTTCACAGTTCACATATTGCTGAAGCCTGGCTTAGAGAATTTTAAACATTACTTTACTAGCATGTGAGATGAGTGCAATTGTGTGGTAGTTTGAGCATTCTTTGGCATTGCCTTTCTTTGGAACTGGTTGGCTTTACTGGGATTAGAAATCTTGGTTGAAGTACTGATTCAGAGTTGGTTACTTTGGTGAAGTGGTCAAGGGAACTCTACAGATCTTTGCAAGAGGACTCCAAGAGAGGAGAAGAAAGCCAAGTCCAAAGAGAAGATGAGGGTTTCTAAGACTTATTGACTCATTTTCTTTGACAAATTGTATGTGTATTCTTGTGACATTAGGCCAGGCACTGGGAATCAAAACACATGTGTGCTCACCACCTCACTCCCCATGGAACTTATTTACTAATCAGGAAAACAGACATTAATTATACACAAGCCATATATAGGTCAAAATTAAAACTACCGTAAGCTACACGAAGCACTAGAACTTTAGAAAGCTAATACCTTAAAGCCATATCCTCACTATCTGAAACTGAATCTTTGCAAGACACAGAGGATTCAGGTAGATGGAGACTGATTTAAAAGCTGGCCTGGAGTATGAGGTTACGTGTATAGCAACAATAGGCTGCCTTGCTACAGCTGCCCTGAGGTACAAGCTGCAGAAAAGGCAACCTTACGCAGCCTCATTGCACTGAACAGATAGGGTAAGGAAACAGGACCCCAGAAGATCCATACCAGCCATTATCAAACACCAAACTGATGAGTCACCCCAGCCCCTGAGGTCAGTCTTGTTTCCAGGAAATTCCTCCTCTTGGATTACAGGGAGGTGATTAATATCCCTCACCTACATTCCCCGGGTTTGGGGTTTTTTTTTAACCCATCGGGCTTAGCCATCAAGTCAGTGGTCAGCCAGGGTCATGGGGCTCAGAGAGGCTCAACACTCCAAGCTGTCCAGCGCTGACCTTCATTAGCCCCCAATTCAGCACCAACCTCTGCCTCTTTGAATGTCTCCCAAGCACCTCTAGGGCACTTCAGACTTTGCCCCTGGAAGGTCATTCAATGAGTCTTAAGAAAGTACTAATAAAACTAACCCAAAGACCTCTCTGTACACATTTTGTATTCTATTTTCCATCCCAAATTGTACTGGCTATTAACCAAATATTCCAGCCCTTGTGGGTGAGACCATGGTTTGGGTGCCAGAAGTACAAAGCTTTGGCCATGCAGTCAATACAGCCAGAGCCAAATTCAGACCTTGTGTTGTGGATGGACCCCTAAAACCCTATGAATAAGACTTGGATGATCACAAATTCAAGAATAATGGTCCCTTCCTTGTCCCTCAATGAAGTTCCACATACAGCTTCTCCTAGGCCATACTCAGATGATTTAACTTAGAAGCTTTCACCTGGGAGCTCTCTGAAGAATGCCTGGTACTTCGTTGTATTTTGAAATTGTGACTTACCGATTTGGCAGAAAAAACTATATAAATGCTAAAAATAACTGTTCTGTCCACAAGACTCTTCAAGGTATAAATTGGAAAGGCTCTATTTTCCTACAGTTGATTTAAGAGCTCTGTCTGCTTTTGACTCTGCCACATATAATACTGCTAAATCCATCAGCTCTCAACTATGTACTGTGAGAATCACCACACAATGGAGTTTTGTGAACTTCACATGGTATAAACTCATACCCATAATATAGACCATTCACAATATTGAGCTAATACCCAAAACAGTTGTATGTATGGTAAGCCACTTACTCTACACAATGGTATCATGTGAACTACATACCATGTGATACAGGGAACTATCACACATGTTGGAATACAACATACCAAACAGTGCAGTAGGGTGAACTATGACACAAGGTCTTATCATGCAGGTCATGTGATCTTTGAAACTCCCATACATTTAAATTTATTCCAGGGAATTCCTTGGCAGTTCAGTGGTTAGGACTCCACACTCTCATTGCCAAGGGCCCAGGTTCAATCTCTGGTTGGAGAACTAAGACTCACAAGCTGTGCAGAGCAGCCATAAAGTAACATAACATAAAATATCATAACATAAAATCCCTNTACTCCTTTTCCTATTTGGAACCCTGTCTCTTATACACATCTTACTCCTTGGAAGAAAAATTATGACCAACCTAGATAGCATATTCAAAAGCAGAGACATTACTTTGCCGACTAAGGTCTGTCTAGTCAAGGCTATGGTTTTTCCAGTAGTCATGTATGGATGTGAGAGTTGGACTGTGAAGAAAGCTGAGCGACAAAGAATTGATGCTTTTGAACTGTGGTGTTGGAGGAGACTCTTGAGAGTCCCTTGGACTGCAAGGAGATGCAACCAGTCCATTCTGAAGGAGATCAGCCCTGGGATTTCTTTGGAAGGAATGATGCTGAAGCTGAAACTCCAGTACTTTGGAGTTCACCTCATGTGAAAAGAGTTGACTCATTGGAAAAGACTCTGATGCTGGGAGGGATTGGGGGCAGGAGGAGAAGGGGACGACAGAGGATGAGCTGGCTGGATGGCATCACTGACTCGATGGACGTGACTCTGAGTGAACTCCAGGAGTTGGTGATGGACAGGGAGGTCTGGTGTGCTGTGATTCATGGGCTCACAAAGAGTCGGACACGACTGATCGACTGAACTGAACTGAACTGAACCTCTAAATACTGGAATGCCCCAGGGCTAGTCCTTCGTCCTCTTTTCTGTTGTTCCATTTGATCTTAGCTGGTCTCCCAGCCTCAAGTAATATTTTTATGTTGGTGATTTTGAAGTTTGTGGCTTTAGCCCACATGCTCCCCAGAACTGTAAACTTGTACTTCACACCTCAATTGCCTACTTAGCATCTCTACGCGGATATCAAATAGGAATCATAAGTGGAACAAGCTCGAACTGAGCACTCAGCATGCCTCCCTTCCCCATCCTGAAATCTGCTCCCTTACCTCTATGATGACAGTCCCATTTATATAGTTGATTAGCCCCCAAACCTTGGAGTCATTGATTTAAATTTTTTCTCAGAACATCAACAAACCTTACTGGCTCAGCTTTTAAAATATACTCAGAATCTAACCACTGCTCACCTCCTTTACTTCTCCCACCCTGGCTGAGCATCCCCCATCTCTTATTGTATGTTTTTAACAGCCTCCTAACTAGTCTCTCTGCTTCCACCCTTGCTCCATTTCTGTTTTCCACAGAGCAGCCAGGCTGATCCTTCTCAAAATCCTGTTTTGAGAAGGATCTGTATCCTTCTGATACATTTCTGTATCGCTAACCAGTCCTTTCATTCCCCTACTTATAACTCTGCAATGGCTTCCCAGCTCACTCAGAATAAAAGCCAAAATCTTGTGCATAACTGACTCGACTCTGTGATCTGGCTCCCAGTTACCTCTATGTCCAGTTACTGTCTGGCCTCCTATCCTACTAGTTTTCCTCTCTCACTTTCAGCCACACTTCCTCCTTGAATACACCAGCCATGCTACTGTCTCAGGACATTTGCACTTGCTGTTCCTATGCCCCAAATGTTCTTCATCCAGCTGACGACATGACTTATGCCCTCACTTCTTTCTGCATCTAAATGTCTCAGTGAAACCTTTTGTAGATCCCTGATCTAAATTTCATTCCCTGTGCATGCTTTCAGTCTCTTCCCTGCTTGTCTTTCTTTGCTTAATTTCTTAGCACCATTAATACTTATTACTATCTAACTTAATGGATATTTTATATCATCTGGCTCTCCTATAAGAATTTAAGTTCTGGGACTTCCCTGCTGGTCCAGTGGTTAACACTTTGCCTTCCAATGAAGAGGGTGCAGGTTTGATCCCTGGTCTGGAAGCTAAGATCTCATATGCCCTATGGCCAAGAAACCAGGACATAAACAACATAAGCAACATCCTTTGGTATTGTTGCCCAAATTCAATAAAGACTTAATTTCTAAAAAAGAAAAAAATTTAAGTTTCACAGAAGCAAAGCTTTTCGTTTGTCTGTATTTGTTTTGCTTACTTCAGAATCTCCAGTGCTTAGAAAAGTGCCAGCCCACCAGCAGATAGGTAGCAAACCTTTGTCGGTACCTAACTGATGGTAAAGAGGAATTGGCCAATACTGCTTCTTTTTTTGAAGGAATTATAAGCTACTGCTAAAGAGAGGGGTTCAAAATCCCACTTGTTTAACCTAGGTTAGGTTACTTTATCTGATTCCTCCTTTGTAAAATGGGGTAATAAGTGTTCCTACAGTGGTCGATAGTAAGATTAAGTGAGATATATACGCAGGGAAATCCATGGAAATGAGTACTGCAGAGATGACGCAGCGTATGTGCATGGTAGATCTTCAGTCTCACCATTACTGCTGCCTTCTGTGGACATCATGTCACCTTCCCATCTTCCCCTAACACTTTCCTCCTAAGGTCCTTAAAAGTATAAATACATGCATTCATAGGGATCCCAGCTCTGCTGCTCATTAACTGTTTGATTTAAGGCAACGTGTAGTTAATTTTTCTGAACTTCAATGGTCTCACCATTAGACTGGAGGTAATACTTTGCAGAGTTATGGTGAGGATTAAACACTGTGTCAAGAGCAGTTTGGTATCTTTCCCTGACACGTAGTAAATGCTCACTGAATCCTAGCTGTTAACTGCGTTGTGGGAATGCCTGTGACGGAAGAGGCATTCTGGCTGGGGAAGCAGGTGCCCGGCTGTGGAGCCTGCTGGACCGTCGCATTCAGATTCTTCTAAACTTGGAACTTCTCTGAGAGCAGCCTGTGCTGTCACAGTGCACTTCTTCCTTTTTCTCATCAAGATCACTCCAATTTGTTCTTTTTAAATCAAGGACTGTGATTTTTAAGAGTTTCTTTAGATGTGTTTCTTGTTATAATTTCTTTCCTCCATAAGCTCTTTTCTCTGAGTTTTCCACATGGCACCCCACTCCAGTACTCTTGCCTGGAGAATCCCATGGATGGAGGAGTCTGGTGGGCTGCAGTCCATGGGGTCGCTAAGAGTTGGACACGACTGAGCGACTTCACTTTCACTTTTCACTTTCCTGCGTTGGAGAAGGAAATGGCAACCCACTCCAGTGTTCTTGCCTGGAGAACCCCAGGGATGGGGGAGCCTGGTGGGCTGCCGTCTATGGGGTCACACAGAGTTGGACACGACTAAAGCGACTTAGCAGCAGCATATAAAGTCTAGGGAAAAAACATTCCTTCTTTCTTTGTTTTTGTTCAGCTTCAAGGAACACTGTCGTGCTCTTCCAAGGTTCCAGTCACTTCTGTATCACTGGCCAGTCTTTCCTTGTTATTGGAATCACAGACAGCAGCAAATCCACTTGTTCCTGCCTCTTCTATTTAAGCCTCCAGCGATGAAACTGACATTGTTTATAGATTATAGAGCACAAAGATGTCTACACTGACCTGCTTTAAACTAATGTTCCCCCAAGCCAAACTTAACCATGTTTAGTACAATTCTGAGAATACCAGGTAAGCTGATTACTCAATACCACCCACTTTCACCCAGAAACATCATTTGGTATTGTTGCCCAAACTCATCTGCTGTCCTGTTTCAGAAGGAACTCCATGAATGGAAGAATCCCTTAGGGGACAAGAGTGAGAGTTAAATCCTACACTAAATACATGAGCTCATCCTTTTAGAATCCTTCACAGCAGAAAGTGGAATTCTGCCAACACTTCACATTGACCAGGCAAACTTTCAACATGGTCTATTTCCTTTCTCGTACAAGGATTAACTATCTTTAGAAAAACCTGCTCAGAAGCTTTGGCAGAGACAGACTCTCTTCATCCTAGTCATGCTCTAATTTTTTTAAAATTGAAGTACAGTTGATTTACAATTGTGTTAGTTTCAGCTTATAGCAAAGTGATTTTGTTATATATTTATATATATCTATTTTTTCAGATCCTTTTCCCTTATAGGTTATTATAAAATATGAAATGCAGTTTCTTGTGCTATACAGTAGGTCCTTGTTGGTTATCTATTTTGTATATAGTATGTATTTATATTAATCCCATGTGTGTGTATGTGTTAGTCACTCAGTCGTGTCTGACTTTTTTCAATCCCATGGACTGTAGCCCACCAGACTCCTCTGTGGGATTCTCCAGGTAAGCATACTGGAGTGGGTTGCCATTCCCTTCTCCAGGGGATCTTCCCAATCCAAGGACTGAACCCAGGTCTCCTGCATTTCAGGCAGATTCTTTACCATCTGAGTCAAACCCAATGCCCTAATTTATACCTCCCCCTTCCTTTTACCCATTGGTAACCATAAATTTGTTTTTTATGTTCATGGGTCTATTTCTATTTTGTGTGTATATTTATTTGTATCATTAAAAAAAAATTCCACATAGAAATGATACCATTTGATATTTGTCTTTCTCTGTCTGACTTACTTCACTTAGGATCATAATCTCTAGGTCTATCCATGTTGCTGCAAATGACAAATTTCATTCTTTTTTATGGACACATAATGTTCCAGTATATAAACATACCACATATTCTTCATCCACTTATATGTTTACGGACATTTAGGTTGCTTCTCTATCTTGGCTATTGCAGAACAGTTCATGGCTCTAATTTTAAGGGAGTAGGCAAAATGAAGGAAAATGGCTAAGTACAGAGGAAAATTTTGAACACGATTTTTAAAATGAATCTTTCCCTAAGTAAAAATGTTGAGATTGGGTGGTAACATAATTCTTGGAGCCAATAAAGGACTTTCAAATTGTGGAATATTGCATGTTTAGTGATATATTTTGTGCCATAGTATGATACAGCTTTAGAATAAACTGAACATTATTGCTAAGTAATTTGAATTTATTTATGAAATAAAAATTTCTTCAGTGTTTTGTTGCATAGATAAGTGCCCTTCCATGCACAGAAGTGAAATAAAATACTAATTGAATCGACAGTTTTCCTTTGAATGAAGTAAGAACTTGTTAACATCTCCCCCTCAAATCTGTCATTTACTTTTTATGTAATTCATAATTATCCATCTTGATTCCATTTCTCCCACATTCATGCAGCTCTTGAAAACAAGCCAAAAAAATAGAGATGGGAGTTTTGAAGTGGTTTTGCTCTGTTACATTTGTTTTTAAAGAACAGCTTTAAAAATCAATTCATTTCTTCAGAAACTTCTAGCAGTGCCGGCATGGAGTGCGTTGTGCCATGAGAAGAGGTCAGATTTTTGATATCAGGACATATTTTTTTTTGAGATGTTGAGAATGTAAACAGTGTTGGCAACTCGCTGCTCAGTCAAATGGCTTGATACACAAGGGAAACGTTTTTAGTTATAGCGTTTTGGCACCAACAGGCGAATGGCCTTTTCTTCTCTTCATCTCAAGCTCAAAAGTGAACTACAACAGCTCCAGACCCCATTCAATGCACTCTCAAAGTATTCACTTTAAGCCCTAGATGGATCTTGCTCTGTTCTCTCAGTTTACTGTATTAAAAAAAATTTTTTTTTAAATTGTTTACGTAGAGGTATAGTTGACATACAGTATTGGATTAGCCTCAGGTGTACAGCATACTGATTGGACAGTGTTATACTCGGAGAGTCGATCGCCAGGTTAAGTCCAGTAACCATCTGTCACCACACAAAGTTATGGAAATATTATCGACTGTATTGCCTGTGTTGTACATTACATCCCAGTGACACATTGACATTATAAGTGAAAGTCTGCACCTCTTAGTCTGCTTCACCCATTTCACTTACCTCCTTACTGCCCCAACCTTGGCAACCACCAGTTTCTTCTCTGAATCTATGGATCTGTTTCAGTTTTTGTTATATTGATTGATTTATTTTAGGTTCCATGTGTAAGTGAAATCATGTGATATTTAGCTTTCTTTTTCTGACTTATCTCATTTAGCATAATGTCCTCTAGGTCCAGCCATGTTGTCAGAGATGGGAAAGTTGAACTCATTTTATGACTCAGTAACATTCCATTATCTGTAAGTATGTATACACATATATACATGTATATATATATATATATTTATATATATAACTTCTTTATCCATTTGCCTATTGATGGATACTTATATTGCTTCCATATCTTGTCTATTGTAAATAATGCTTCAGTGAACATAGGAGTGGAGTGCATATATCTTTTCAAGTTAGTTCGTTTTCTTTGAATGAAAGAAAGTGGAATTGTTGGATCATATGGTTGTTAATTTTTGACAAACCTCCATACTGTTTTCCATGGTGGCTGGATCAGTTTATATTCACATCAACCAATGCATGAGGTTTGCCTTTTCTCTACATACTCACCAACACTTGTTTTCCGTTGTCTGTTTGATAATAACCATTCTGACAGATGTAAAGATTTGATTTGACTGTCCCTGTTGGTTAGTGATGTTGAACATGTATTCTCGTGTCTGTGGGCCATCTGTGTGCCTTCCTTGGAAAAATGTTTATTCAGGTCCTTTGCTCAATTTTAATTGGATTATTTGTTTTTAAATATCGAATTGTTTGAGTTTTTAAAAAGTGTAGTTTGCTTATTAATTTTATGTTGGCGATATCATTTGCAATATCTTTCCCATTCTGTAGGTGGCCTTTTCATTTTGTTGATAGTTTCTTTCACTGTGCAAAAGCCTTCTAGTTTGATGTAATTCCATTTGTTTATTTTGCTTTTGTTGCTCTTGCCTCAGGAGAGACATCCAAAAATATTGCTAAAATCAGTGTCAAAGAGTGTAGTGTCTATATTTTCTCCTAGGAGTTTTATTATTTCAGGTCTTAGATTTAAATCTTTAGACCATTTTAGGTTTACTTTTGTATGTGGCTAAAAAATCATCCGGTCTTACTCTTTTGCATGTAACTGTTCAGTTTTCTCAAAATCATTTATTGTAGAGATTGTCTTTTCCCCATGATATATTCATAGATCCTTTGTCATAAATTAATTGACCATATAAATGTGGGTTTATCTCTGCAATCTCTGTTCTCTTCCATTGATCTATGTGTCTGTTTTTGTGCCAGTTCCATAGAGTTTTGATTACTATAGTTTGTAGTATAGTCTGAAGTCAAGGATCATAATACTTTCAGCTTTGTTCTTTCTTAGATTGAATTGGTTATTAAGAGTCTTTTATGTTTCCACACAACTTTTAGGATTATTTGTTCAGTTCTGTGAAAAATTTCATTGGTATTTCAATAGTGATTTTACTGAATATGTAGATTACCTTGGTAGCATGGACATTTTAACAATAATAATCCTCCCATTCCAGGAGAACAGTGTATCTTTCCATTTATTTGTGTCATCTTCAATTTCTTTCTTCAGTGTCTTATAGATTTCAGAGTACAGGTCTTTCACTCTCTTGGTTCAATTTTTATGTCATTGCAAAAAGGATTATTTTCTTAATTTCTTTCTTTTTTTCCCTTATCTTAATTTCTTTCTGTTAGTTCATTTTTAGTGGCTAGAAATACAACTGATTCCTATATGTTGATTTTGTATCCTGCAACTTAACTGAATTCACATATCAGTTCTAGTAGTTGTTTTGATGACATCTTTAGGATTTTCTATTGTATAATGTCATCTACAAATAGTAAGTTTTGCTTCTTCTTTTCAAATTTGGATGACTTTTATATCTTTTTCTTGACTGATTGCTCTGGCTAGGACTTTCAATATTATGTTGAAGAAAAGAGGCGAGTGAGCATCCCTGTCATGCTTCTGATCTCAGAGGAAAAGATCTCAGATTTTTAGAAATTGAGTACTATGTCAACTGTGGGTTTGTTATATGTGGCCCTCATTGTATTGAGGCATCTTCCTTCTATATCAGCTTTGTTGAGAGGTTTTTTTTTTTTTTAATCATAAATGTTAATTTTGTCATATGTTTTTTCTGCATCTATTGAGATGATCATATGATTTTTATCCTTTGTTTTGTTAAGGTGGTGTATCACACTGATTGATTGTGGCTGTTGGATTGTTTTTGCATTCCTGGGATAATCCTAAGGGTTAAATCTCACTTACTCATGGTGTATGATTCTTTCAACATAATTTTAAATTCAGTTTGCTAATTCGTATGGAGAATTTTTGCATCTATGTTCATCAGGAATATTGGCTTGTAGCTTTCTTTCTTTTTTGTAGCATTTTTATCTGGTTTTGGTATCACATTAATGCTTTCTTTATCAAACAAGTTTAGACGTGTTCCTTCTTCAATTTTTTGAAATAGTTGAGAGGGATGGGTGTTAATACTTCTTTAAATGTTTTATAAAATTTATCTATAAAGTTGTCCAGTCCTGAATTTTCATTTGTTGAGAGTTTTCTTTAAATTACTGATTCAGTAATTTAATCATTGCTAATGATTGGCTAGTTTAGATTTTCTATTGTATGTCTGTAGGAATTTATTCATTTCTTCTAGGTTGTCTTATTTGCTGACATATACTTGTTCATAGTAATCTCTTATGAGCCCTTGTATTTCTGTGATGTCACTTAACTTCTCTTTTATTTCTAATTTTAATTATTTATTTGGCCTCCCAGCCCCCCAAATCTGGTTAAAGATTTATCAATTTTGCTTATCTATTAAAAGAAGTAGCTTTTAGTGTCATTAATCTTTTCTATTGTTTTTTAGTCTCTGTGATATTAGCTTTATTTCCTTACATTTTACTAACTTGGGGCTTTTTTTTTTTTTTGGTTCTTTTTCTTTTCTGGTTCCTTTAAGTGTAAGTTTAGATTTTTTTATTTGAGATTTTTCTTGTTTCCTGAGTCTTTGTGGTTATAAACTTTCCTATTAAAACTGTTTTGCTGTCTCCATAGATCTTAGAACATTGTGTGTTTCTATATTGATTTGTTTCTAGGTATTTTAAAATTTTTTCTTTGATTTCTTCACTGACCCATTGATTGCTTAGAAACGTTTTATTTAGCCTCCACATGTTTGTGGTTTTCCCAATTTTATTCTTGTAGTTGATTTCTAGTTTTATAACATTGTGATTGAAAGGATACTTGATATGACTTCAATCTTCTTAAATTTATTAAGACTTGTTTTGTGGTCTAACATGTGATCTATCCTGAAGAATGTTCCATTTGCATTTGAAAAGAATGTGTAGTTTCCTAGTTCTGGATGGAATATTCTGTATAAATCTATTAATTTTATCTGGTCTAATGTGTCATTTAATGCCAATGTTTCCTTATTGATTTTTGCTCTGAATGATCTATTCACTGATGTTAGTGGGATGTTAAGATTTCCCACTATTATTGTATTATCGCCATTTTTCCCTTTATGTCAATTAATATTTGCTTCACAAGTTTAGGCATATTTTTGTTGGGTGCACAGATATTTAGAAGTGACTTATTCTTTTGTTGGATTGATCCATTTCATCATTATGTCATGTCCTACTTTGTCTCTTTTTATAGACTTTGTTTTAAAGTTCATTTTGTCTGATGCAAGTGTAGCTACCTCAGCTTTATTTTCTTTCCTATTTGCATAGAATACCTTTTTTCATTCCCTCACTCTCAGTTTGCTTGTGTCTTTAGATATGATGTGAGTCTCTTATAGACAGCATGTACACAGTTCTGTTTTTCTATCCAGTTAGCCATTCTAAGACTTTTGATTGGAACATTTCATTTATTGCATTTAAAATAATTATTGATAGATGTGTACTTCCTGCCACTTTGTTAATTGTTTTCTCATTGTTTTGATAGTTTTCTGCTCCTTTCTTCTTCTCTGTTCTCTTCACCTGTAATTTGTTGACTATTTTTAGTGTTATGTTTGTGTTATTTTCTCTTTATTTTTTGTGTATACATTATAAGCTTTTGGTTACTATAAGGTTCATAAACAATAACCTGGGTATATAAATGTCTATTTTAAGTAGATGATATCTTAAGCCCAAATGTATTCTACATTTTATTCCCACCTCCATGTTTTATGTTTTGGCATCATATTCTATACCTTTTAATTTAGGTGTATTCCTTAACTACTTTACTGTACATAGAGATAATTTTATTAGTTTGTTTTTTTATACTAACTTTGCAAGTGATTGATCTAGTACCGTTATCATACCTTTGCCTTTACTTATGACAGAAAGTGAAGAGGAACTAAAGAGCCTCTTGATGAAAGTGAAAGAGGAGAGTGAAAAAGTTGGCTTAAAGCTCAACATTCAGAAAATGAAGATCATGGCATCTGCTCCCATCACTTCATGGCAAATANATTCTAAGACTTTTGATTGGAACATTTCATTTATTGCATTTAAAATAATTATTGATAGATGTGTACTTCCTGCCACTTTGTTAATTGTTTTCTCATTGTTTTGATAGTTTTCTGCTCCTTTCTTCTTCTCTGTTCTCTTCACCTGTAATTTGTTGACTATTTTTAGTGTTATGTTTGTGTTATTTTCTCTTTATTTTTTGTGTATACATTATAAGCTTTTGGTTACTATAAGGTTCATAAACAATAACCTGGGTATATAAATGTCTATTTTAAGTAGATGATATCTTAAGCCCAAATGTATTCTACATTTTATTCCCACCTCCATGTTTTATGTTTTGGCATCATATTCTATACCTTTTAATTTAGGTGTATTCCTTAACTACTTTACTGTACATAGAGATAATTTTATTAGTTTGTTTTTTTATACTAACTTTGCAAGTGATTGATCTAGTACCGTTATCATACCTTTGCCTTTACTTATGACAGAAAGTGAAGAGGAACTAAAGAGCCTCTTGATGAAAGTGAAAGAGGAGAGTGAAAAAGTTGGCTTAAAGCTCAACATTCAGAAAATGAAGATCATGGCATCTGCTCCCATCACTTCATGGCAAATAGATGGGGAAACAATGGAAACAGTGTCAGATTTTATTTTTTTGGGCTCCAAAATGACTGCAGATGATGATTGCAGCCATGAAATTAAAAGACGCTTACTCCTTGGAAGAAAAGTTATGACCAACCTAGACAACATATTAAAAAGCAGAGACATTACTTTGTCAACAAAGGTCTGTCTAGTCAAGGCTATGGTTTTTCCAGTGGTCATGTATGGTTGTGAGAGTAGGACTGTGAAGAAAGCTGAGTGCTGAAGAATTGATGCTTTTGAACTGTGGTGTTGGAGAAGACTCTTGAAAGTCCCTTGGACTGCAAGGAGACCCAAGCAGTTCAACCTAAAGGAGATCAGTCCTGGGTGTTCATTGGAAGGACTGATGTTGAAGCTGAAACTCCAATACTTTAGCCACCTGATGCAAAGAGTTGAAAGAAAACTGGAAAAGACCCCGATTTGCAGGAGGAGAAGGGGACGACAGAGGATGAGATGGCTGGATGGCATCATTGACTCGATGGACATGCGTTTGGGTAAACTCCAGGAGTTGGTGATGGACAGGGAGGCCTGGCATGCTGTAGTTCATGGGATTGCAGAGTTGGACACGACTGAGCGACTGAATTGAACCAATGAAAAATTTTTCTTATTTCTAGTACTGACCTTTCCTTTTCCATTTAAAGAAACCTATTACATTTTTTCTAAAGGTGATTTAGTGGTAACAAACTCCTTTCACTTCTGTTTGGGAAAATTTTTATTTCTTTTTCATTTCTGAATGATAACCTTGCTTGGTGGGTATTCTCAGTTGTACTTTTAGTACTTTGAAAATGCCATGCCACTCCCTTCTGTCTTATAAAGTTTCTACTGAAAAAGCAGCTGATAGTCTTATGGGGATTCCTTTGTATGTAACTTGCTATTTTCTCTCAATGCTTTTAAGATTCTCCCTTTTTTTTTTTTTTTTTAAAGTTTCACATTTTAACTATAATGTGCCTTACATAAGTTTCTTTAGGTTCCTCCTGTTTGGCACTTTCTGTTCTTCCTGGATCAAATATCTATTTCTATTGCCAGGTTAAAGACGTTTTCAGAAATTATTTCCTCAAATAAATTCTCTATCTTTTTCTATCTCTCTCTCCTTCTGGGGTCCTCTACAATGCAAATGTTAATATGTTAGATATTGTGTCAGAGGTCCCTTAAATTATCTTCATTAAAAAAAATCTTATTTATTTATTTTTTTGCTGTTCTGATTGGGTAATTTCTACTATCATGTCTTCCAAATTGCTGATTGTTCTATATCGTTTACTCTGCTGTTGATTTCATTTAGTATATTTTTCATTTCAGTTTTGGTATTCTTCCTTAAGATTGATTTTCTGTTATATTTTCTATCTCTTTTTTGAATGTCTTACTGAATTCCTCCATTCTTCTCCCCAGTTTGATTAGCATCTTTATGACTATTCCTTTGAACTCTTTATCTGTTTTTTTTTTTTTTTTTTAGTACTTTTTCTGAGGTTTTGTCTTGTTTGTTCATTTGGAAAGCATTAATTTCCTCCTCATTTTGCCTAACTTTCTGTGTTTCTTTCTATGTATTAGGTATTCTTCCTAGTATTATGTATTCTTCCTAGTTTCGAAAGAATGACCGTATGTAGAAAGTGTTATGTGGGGCCCAGTGGAGCAGTTCCTCTGATCACTGGAGCTAGGTGCTCCAGGGGGTATCCCCTATGTGGGTTTTGTGTACCCATATCTTGTGGTTGGGCTTGTTTGTTGCAGGTGCCCTCATGGGCATGGTTTGCTCTCAGTCCAGCTGGCTGAGAAAACTGGTTGTGACTCTAGCAGGCATGCTAATGTGTGAGGCTTGTCCTCAGTATATCTGGTTATAAATCCAGGCAGCAACTCTTACAGGCAGACTAGCATTTAGGGCTGACTGCCTGGAATGGGAGCCACTTTAGAGGGACACCAGTCCAGGTTGATATAGCCTGCCAGGTAAAGTGGGGCAGGAATTGCTTTGATGGAGCCAACCGTGGCCAGTGGGCTGGGGGGGAGTTGGTCCTCAAGAAATGCCAGGGTGGGGGCTATGACATCAAGTAGATTGATGGAGAGTGACAGAAATGTACACACCAGTGATGTGCCTCCTAGAAGAAAGGAGAGTAAAATAAATGGCATGGTCCAGTGCTTTTTTTCCTGGAGAAAGATCCACCAGATACCTGCTTTCGGGGACATGCCTTAAAATTAGTTAATAAACTTCTTTCTCATATGATCCAGGCTCTTTTCAGCCTGCTGCTTCTGTGCTGGGACTTGGAATCAGTGAGTGTGTGCACATGCCCTTCGAAAGCAGAGTCTTAGTTTCCTATAGCTCTCTCGCTCTCCTGAATGTAAGCTCCACTGGTTTTCAGAGGCAGACACCATGGGGGCTTATCTTCCTAGTGTAGATCCCCCAGACTTATCTTCCTAGTGTAGATCCCCCAGACTGGGATGACTACGTGGGGCTCACCCTTCATTTCTGAGTGTGGGGGTGCTGCATGGCTATGATATCCCTCCCACTTGTGGGCTGCTGTACCAGGGTGTTGGTTCTGACTAGATTACCTCTTTGACCCTCCTGCCTATCTTGATGTGACTTTTTCTTTACATCCTTAGTTGTAGAAACTCTGTTAGTCTTCAGGTCTTCCTCAGAAATTGTTGTTTTATATCTAGTTGTAGTTTTGGTCTGTCCGTGGAAGGAGGTGAGCACAGGATCTTCTTCTTTTGCCATCTTGATCTGGACCCCTCAGGATTTACTTGTCTTATCTCCTAAACCAGATCATCATATCTCACCTTGTGGGGAGAGACTTACTTTAAAAAAAACTTTATTTATTTTTTCTTCAAGTGGGCTTCTCTGGTGGCTCAGATGGTAAAGAATCTGCCTGCAATGCAGGAGACCCAGGTTCAATTTCTGAGTCAGGAAGATACCCTAGAGAAGGGAATGGCTACCCACTCCAGTACTCTTGCCTGGAAAATTCCTTGGACAGAGGAGCCTGGTGGGCTATAGTATATGGGATTGCAAAGAACTAGACATGATAGCAACTAACATTAACACTAACTATAGTTTATTTACAATGTTGTGTTAATTTTTGCTGTACAGCAAAATGACTTGGATACATACATATATATATGTGTGTGTGTGTATATATATATATATATATATATATATTCTTTTTCATATTCTTTTCCATTATGGTATATCATGGGATATTGAATAGAGCTCCCTGTTTTATACAGTAGGACCTTATTGCTTATCTAACCTATATATAACAGTTTGCATCTGCTAATCCCAAATTCCCAATCCTTCTCTTCCCCACACCTTACTACCCCACCCCTTGGCAACTGCAAGTCTATGGAAGAGACTAACTCTTAACCATCTTCTTTCAAGGTGGATACTTTAATAAGAGTTTCTCAAAGTGTCATCCTCAATATCTTATGTCAGGAACATCTGGACAGTCTAACTAAAAATGCAGATTCTAAGGCCCCACGCATCTTCCTAATCCAGTATTGGCTGTAGTGAGGAATAGAAACATGGGTTTTAACAGTGTCCCCAAGTGATACCTAAGCATGCCAAACTCTGAGAACCACAGCCTCATAGGCACGAGGCAGATATTTGCTGACTGGCTTCACTGACACCCCTCGGATACTCTCAGGATAAGTCTTTGACGGCCACAGGGATCTGCAGGCTGGGCCTAAGATTGGAATTTGTACATGCATTCATTTAACAATCATGAGCTTACTAGGCTGGTTATGGGTATATGATGGGAGTTAGACAGAAACAGTCTCTGCCCCAGTGGGTGTGTAACTTCAGAACCTGGAAATGGTGCCTTCCTCAGTATTTTCTCTTTATTTCTCTTTTTGATTCCTCATATGCTTTATAGGTATCTTCTATTAGTCACACTGTGTTCTATTATGAACATGACAGATAAAGAGCCTTCCCCTCTTACAGAGTTTACATTTCAGAAAGGAGGAAAGGAAAATAAACAAGTAAACCCAACCCCCCAAGTTAATCACAGATCGTGATAATCACAAAGACGTAAATAAACAAAGTGTGGAGAGACTGACTTTAAAGGATGAGGTCGCATTTGAGTTGAGAATTGATGGGTGAAGGTCTTTGGGTCATGACTGCAAACTGGGGCAGACTGATGAGTCATCTGAAGCACACAGGCCTAAGATGGAGTGGTGATGATGGTAATAATGACAGCTATTACTGTTGAGCATTTCCTGTGCATCAGACTGTGTATGAAACACTTTATGAGCTCTATTGTATTCAGTCTTGGCAGGAAGCCTAGAGATAGGTGTTATTACTCCCACTTTCCGATGAAGAAACTGAGGACGCCGGAGATGTTAACTGTGTTGTTTGGGTCAAACGGCTATTGAATGGCAGATGGAGCAATTAAACTTAGCTCTGTGTGATGGCAAAGCCTGCACTCTTCGGCACTACACCTTTTTCCTTTTTGGTGTTACGTGGCTGCTGATGCTGACTGCAGAGGAGCATGACGAAATAGGAAGTTCACAGGCTTCTTATGATGATGAGGATGGCTAATACTAAAAACATTTAATAGTAATAATTTAACTCTGTTGAGCAACTACTCTGTACAAGGCACTGAGCAAAATGCCTTATTAACTTGTATGATCCTAAGAACAATCCTTTGAGATACAGGTGACAAAATTGGAATTTAGAGAGGTTAAGCAACTTGGCCAAAGCCCCTCAACTAATAAGTGGTAGAGCCAGAGTCACACTTAACAAGGTCTGATCCTGAATATTGACTCTCTCCCCTCTGCTTCCCTCGTGAAAGGAGCTAGGGTCTGTGCAAGGGCCTTGGACACAAACAGAGCTTCCTTGGTGGCACTGGTGGTAAAGAACCAGCCTGCCAATGCGGGAGATGTGTGAGGGACTTGGGTTCAGTCCCTGGGTTGAGAAGATCCCCTGGAGGAGGGCATGGCAACCTACTCCAGTATTCCTGGATGGAGAATCCCATGGACAGAGGAGCAGGTTATGGTCCATACGGCACAAAGAGTTGGACACTTGAGGAGAAACACGTGAGGGCTAAGACAGCTGTCTTAGCACACGCACAGAGGAAAGCTCAAAATAATCAATCTCCCCCAAACCCGCCATGGCTGCTTTTCTTCTGGCCTGGCTCTTAGTGGCTGCGACCTCTTCTCTTGTCACTTTGGGACACTTGCTTCAGAATCACAATGCTTTTCCTCTTCTGTGCTGATTTATGAGAGGTGACTGTTATTGGCAAGTACCTGGGCATGTCACAGGAGAATTTGCCACTGTTTTCTATCTTTAGAATGAATGCTGTCAATCCAGGATTAAATTGCCTTCAATCATTAACAAGCCAGCATGGGTTTGTCTGTCACCATCTTTCCACAGGGAAGGGACTGCTGAAAGCTGGGTGCAGAGGAGTGAGTTGTGCTAGGAGGAGGCTGCTTGCCTGGTTCAGAGGCTTGAGGAGTGAAGTTGTAATGAAGACTCAGAAAACTAGGCTGGAGAGGAAGGTGGACTCTCCCAGGGTTGTGATTTCCCCCAGAGGGGCTTGAAGCTCCTTGGAATGGAAGGTAGATGGAGAAAGAAAAAGTAAACATCAGCGTTTTTCCTAGTGTGGGCCTTTCTGCTGGCTCATATTGAATCAACAGTAGCATCACAGTAGCTCCAGTCTTTATTATGTGTCTCTGTACAACAGCAATGACGGCATCGGATGGCAGTGAATATCCGGTTTGTGATTCCATGTTGTTGATTTGCTTTTCAATATCAATTAAAGTATGAGACTTATCTTATTCCTGGCAAATCCACTACTTTGAGAGTTTTTGACTCGTTCTGCTTGGGCTGTTCTGTGGCTTGGATGGGGTTACATGTGGAGGATGACCTGGCCTATTCTCTTCACCCTTTGAGTTACTCTGGGTTGGGATTAGTGGGATATGGCTTCATTCCCTGTGATTTAGGGTTGAGCAGGGTTGGGTTTGGGGGAAAAATTAGGGCTCATTCTCAATCTACCAACCCTAAATTTTCAGGTCCCTACCAGTGCGATTTCAACATTGGCCAGCTGGTCGCACATTTCAGAGTTCCTATTATTTTGTCAAACTTAAACCTAGAAGGATGATGGGTTCTTATGCATTCAAAGAGTGGTTTTATCTTCACCTTAATCTTGGACTTTGGTATGAAAATGTGTTTATCATTGGTGTTCCATCTTCTTTTCTGTCCAGGTTAATTGTATATAATTAGCTATTCATATGACATGCATTTAAAACTGTTCACTGCCCAAAAAAGGATTAAAAGTAGATCTGTACCATATTTTACAGTACAGTTTTATTATTAGAACTTTTTGAAAAAGCTCTGAATGTGTAGGTGGCATCTCTAATGTGTAGAGTTGGAAAGAGCAGGAAACCAAGAGATCACTTACCTGGTCTCCAGTACTTGCTTTGGCACCAACTAGCTTTGTGACAGTGGGCCAATGCCCTTGCCTTTTTATGTCTCGGCCTCCACATTTGCAAAGCAAGGCCACAGGTGAAGGGTGGAGGACGGGGAGGCTGCCCTAGCTGACTCTTATGCATCCTTCCAAGTATGATTATTTTTTCATGAAAGTGACCTTTGACTTCTATGAACTGTCCCTTTGTGTTACTGTCAAAGGTGGTGGCTTGACTTGAATGTGCTTATATTTTAGCACACCAATATATGGTTTCTATCCTTATTTTAAAATCATGATGGAAATCTTTGCAGTGAATTCAGATGCCAACCTGGCTCCACAGGCTCTGATTGCTTTGGTGTGGCACTTGGGTGAAAAGGTTTCCACTGATTCTTTTAAATTGTAGGACATGGGTTTCCAAATTGCAACTTTGAACATAATCTGTTCTTCTTAGCCCAGGCTTTGTTGAAGCCTTAGGCAGCAGATATCAAAAAATCAGCCAGCTTTATGCACTGACTTTTTTTCTTTAAAATCTTTTTGGCAAGCTTCACTGTGCTTGTCTCAGCCTCATACACAAGGGGACTGCTTTCCCAGTTAATAGAAGAGCTAAAGACCAGGCTAACAGGTTTGCTGCCGTGCTAATATGGAATAATCTCTGATAACTATAATTAACTTGTATGCGCCTGTCATAGGTTGACTCACCAGAACATTCACACCCTGCAGGATTGCTATTCCTCTTTGAGAGGCAAGCAGATGCTTCCACCAGCTATCTGAAGCCCCAGTGCTGCAGCCTCAGTTTTGTATGCATTTATCCTCGGCAGAAGCACCATCTATTTTAGGAAGGTATTTTGATGTTACCTCTGGGCTACAGTTTCTCCAAAAATGCACTCAGTGAACAGAACAGCTCTCTCCCTCATGTGACAGTCAGTCCCAGCACATGGTGTGGTAGAGGAAGCTGGCCTGAGACCAAAGCAGCTCATCAGCACTGGGTTTATTCTGGGGCTCAGTTCCCCGCCATTCGCTGACAGTTCTGACTGGCTTCCTCTCCTGGTAGCCAGTTCTGTTGTGTAGAAGGGCTGGACAAGGTGCTGGGGAATTCTCACTAGGGCGCATTCATGAAAATGAGGCTTTTGCCGGGCTTCCCATTGAGGCTCTTCTGGGGACATTTCAGAAGGACAGTCTTTTCCTTGGTAATGCTCTGGGCTGCCTGGCTCCTCAGGGAAAGCTGTTCTTCCTCGTATGGGTTTAGGAGAGCGCTATGGAGACTATCTGCTCCTTCCCTCTTCAGCAAAGGTGAGAATCAGGATGAGGAAGCATTTAGAAAACAAAAGAAATACACAGACCTATTTAATATACAAATAAATGTGCATAGAAATTAAAAATAAGGGGTTTATATGAAACAAGACCATGATTTATTTTCTAGATTTGGGCAAGGTAGAATTGTATCAGACAAGACAGATCTAACCCAGTGAGAATAAGGTAGCCAAGTCTGCATAGGAATTAGTAGTGAGTGGGTGTTTCCAAGTGGTTTCTTAATGAAATAAACTCTAAGGATGCTGTGATGGTCATTTTTTTCTGAGCCTTTTTTTTTTTTTTTTTGGTTTCCTGGAAGTCTATCTTCTTCATATTCTCAAACCTTAACCCTCAGCACTTAAGCCACATTAGGAAGAGAATCTGCTGCTGGTTGCTAGTGACATTTACCAAAAACACAAAGTGCCTCAGAGGAAAAAGAAGAGGAGTCTGTTCTTAAAGCTGTTTATAGTAAATATTTTTAAAATTACAGAGTAGCGGCTGTCGTTTTCTGAGGTAAAACAATATTTGATTTGTTTTCAGGCATCTTGGGAAAGTCTTAACTTGTTCTTTCTGAAATTTTCCTTCATTTTTTCCCCCTCCTTTTTTAAGGATCATGAATTCCCCCAAATGGTTTCTTATAAATCAGTCTTTAGAAGTAGTACAAATTTATGTGTGTGTATGTGTGTGTGTGTGAGTTGCTCAGTCACGTTTGACTCTTCGTGACCCCATGGACTGTAGCCCACCAGGCTCCTCTGTCCATGGGATTTCCCAGGAAAGAATATTGGAGTGGATTGTCATTTCCCTCTCCAGGGAAGTGTAAATACGTAAGCTTCTCTAATATTATCCTGTGAAAAGGCAGGTCTCACCACACATATGTCTGAGTCAAGAAAGTTATACAGACTGTTGACAGGAAGGTCTGTATGATCTATCACCTTGGCAAAACCAGAAAAACTCCCTTAAAAAAATTATACTTCAAAGCCAGGCAACATGTTCAAAATTTCCCTATTTTTTTTAACCACTAATGATTGATAGTCTCTATTTGTTATTCTTTAAAATGCTAGCATTTTCAGAGTGAATGAATAAGAATTCATATTAAGGAGAAAAGCAGGGCAACACTGCAAAGAAGACAAGGCATTTTCTAGATAGGATAATCTGTTGTTACTTTAATTACAATATTTTCAGTTAAATTGTTTCGATTGTTGGGCCACTGCAAAATAAAATACAGTTTACATTTTTCTTCATTTTTTGAGTTTAAACAAAACATTATTTTAAATGACAGCAAAAATTACACTCCAGGATTTCCACCTTTAGAATTCCAATTTTGTTTTTTATTCTGATTAAATGGGATCTCAAAAAAAGTGTATCTGAGTGTAAAAATAAATATCTGGAATACAATTACTTAAAAATGTTCCATTTTTGCATTTATAATACGCTTCAGAATGTGGAATGAATATTTTATGCAAAATCTACTTTTGACTTGAAGATGGTTTTATATTTAAGACTCTACCCAAATGTATTCTCAAAAAGAATATATTCAGTCACCCATTGTTTTCATGTCCAAGCTACTGTCGGAAGAAGGGAGTTTGGTGATATTCCAAAAGCAATTTTTCCATTTGCAGAAAAGATGAATTAACATTTTTATGCTAATGTGGTCTGCTCAGCTGACCTTTGATTCTTTCTATGGTTAAGTAAATATATGGCATAATTTTTAGGCTTTCCTATGAAAACGAAAGTCTATCACATCTATCAAAACTCCAAGGTGGGAAATTCAGATTTTGTTGAACATCAAGTATACACCGTGGACTCTCTTCACAGTATCTTAGTTTTCACAGAAAATAGGTGAATGTGTGAAGGCTGTGGACAAAGGCAGAAATGTTTTGGTAAAGTACCGTTTGGCATGGAATATTGTCTCTGCACGACTCATCCTGCCCTCTCTTCTCTAGTTCCATCTCCTGTGCTTGGTCAGGCTAGGACTCCTGGTCTCTGAGTTCTCTCTCTTCTCTGGGCTCTGGTGGTGGGAAGGTTTGTGAGCTACTACTTTTGGCATAAGGTTAACTGAGCTGAAACACATCTTCCATTGAGCCAGAGCTTAAAAGCTCTACCGCCCCCTGTGAAAAGCCATTAAGTCTCCTGCCAATACCTGACTAAAGCAGCTAAAGATACTACTGGGTAGTCCTGTTACCAAACACAAGTTCATGTGCCCGATGCACAGAGAGGACAAACATATCCAAAATGTCAGAGCTGGAGTAGAAAAAGGCTTATCGCAAGGCCTGCAAGGAGACCGGGTGGCTCATGCCTCAAAACCCCTGAAGCCCCTGAAGGGTTTCAGCAAGGCATTTTTAAAGGTAAGATGGGAAAAGGGCAAAGTTGATTGTTGTAAATGTCTTGGTGTAGTAATCCTTTATTCTTGCAGCTTTCCACACAGGTCAGGTCACAATGCTCCTGTAACCCTATAATGAGACAAATGATATTCTCTGTTCTGCAACTTTTTATTGCTATATGAGTAGAAAAGTGTTACCCTTAGGGATCAGAACCTTGGGAATGGGCTATCCTATATATTTCAGGCTATAG
Organism: Neotragus moschatus; assembly: GCA_006410615.1. Taxonomy (NCBI): domain Eukaryota; kingdom Metazoa; phylum Chordata; class Mammalia; order Artiodactyla; family Bovidae; genus Neotragus; species Neotragus moschatus. Next base: position 242,716 of record SJYA01000761.1, on the reverse strand, counting down.
GCAACATTCTTAACTTGAAGCAGAAGTAACAGAATACAAAAGTTAAAAAATGGATCTAATATGGAGTCAGACATTGTTCTTCCCTATTATAGTCCTATCATATCCTATATTACATGAGTTATAGGTATACATAACCGTATACGGGAGTTGGTGATGGACAGGGAGGCCTGGCGTGCTGTGATTCATGGGGTCGCAAAGAGTCGGACACGACTGAGCAACTGAACTGAACTGAACCATACATAGGACTTAGAAGATACAGACTTAGAGTCATAGAATATCAGGGCTGGAAGGAGATTTTGAGGTCATTTTGGGCAGTGGGTTTCAGTGTTTCCCAAAGTACGAATGTTGGGGAAGGGGTCAGAAAGGAAGGCTCAGGCCTTTTCAACAAGAGCAAGCTAACTATTGTTTTATATATTGTGGTTCTGAGTAGTATTTCTTCAGGGAAGAAGTGCTCTGCCATTTTCCCCACTAATCTATTTGAGAACCACTGAGCCTGTCTTTATACAAGTAAGAAAACAGAGGTCTAGATTTATGCTGGGTGTTAATTCCATGTAACTTGCAAATACAGAGATTTTACTTAGGCTGGAAATTCTTGCAGAGCAAGTACCATGTATCATTTTGATGGAAACTTCTTAGCTGGAAAACCATGAACAAAATGTTTATAATGGCCCATTTCTGGGATTGTTCCACTGTGGCAACAAACAACCTCAGCACGTGCGCATGTATGTGGGGGTGTGGGGACGCATATGCTGCTTGAATTAGGTTGTGGAGCCATTAATACAACAAGTCTGCAGAACTTGGGGATCAGTCTGGTCCCCTCAGTAGCTGAGGGAGCAGTGCTTGGAACACTTCCTAATTTTTCCCACAATATGGCAGGCGCCACTTTCTGTAGGAATCAGACAGTAAATCCAGTCTCAAATCCCTTGGGCCCCATTGCCACTAATGTGGCTTTGATCTTGGTGTTGATTGAAGACCTTTGGATGTTTGGGAGAGGTCATTAATTTAATGAGAATGTTCTGTTCTGGGTGTGGCACCCAGGCCCTTGAGTGCACAATGGGAGGGCCAACAGGACATGGTCACTGGAAGCTGGTGTGGTAAAGAAGTCCATAGCCATGGCTTCTTTACAATCTGATCAAAATTTTTTGTTCTAAGTTTTCAGAGTTCACCTCATGAAATTCGACATCCTGTTTCCTTCCTGTGTGGTACATTCAGTTCAGTGTGGTCCAATAGACATCTCTATATACTCTGTGCCAGTCATGGGTCGTGAAACTCATGTGAAGGATTTTGTGTTAACTTGGGCCAGAATATCTATATTTCTTTCCAATAGATTATTTAAAAATAGGTTTAAACGGGATTGACAGACTGATGGGTGTAAGCTTAATATCCATCAGAATAATATTGTAAATGAATGGAGTAAGGAAGTGGCAAAACCCACCTAAGTGGTCAGTCAGTTCCAACCCATCATTGTCAACTGGAAATGTAGGCTTTGTTGTTGCCATATCATCTAAATTATATGAAGTAAAGAATCCAGACTTTAAAAATATTGCATATCCTAGTTTTTAAACGTTGGCAACTTAGTTAAAAAAAAAAAAAAAAGGTAAAAGCCCATGTCTGTGAGCTGTTCTCTTGTTCTCAGAAAGTCCAGTTTGTGACTGATGCTTTAAACTCACCTTTGAAGGTGATCCTTGCATTTGCAGTTGACTGTCCTGCTATGGGAAACATATTGTCTCTGAGGCTGTGATGCTGGAAGCTTGCGCTGCACATATGGTTTCGTGGACATATTGTGGGCAGCCAATGAATATTAATCACCTGCAGCAGTTTTATCATCACTGTTATGCAAGCGTGAGAAAGCCATTGTAAAGCAGTTAGTAGCAAACCTGCAACAGTCATTGTGGGACTGCTTTGGAAAATGATGATCCAGAAATAGATTTCACTCACACATTTAAAAGCAATTATGAGCTGTGAGAGGAATATGATAATGCAATGGTCCAAAGGCTGAGGTGTTCTAAAATAATTTCTATGGATTGAAGAACTGAGTACCTTGCCTTCCATGAAGATGTAGTATATATATGCAACTTGGTTTCATGGAAACCATAAAATGTTCATTTGCTTGATTAGTATGACGGCTGTAGCTGCTGCTTCTCCATTATTATAATCAGAGGCACTTACCTTCCAGGTTTTACAATTGTAGAGACAAAATTTAAGAGATCAGTCCCTGGAGGGAATAAAAGATATGTTTTTTATGAAATGAGGTGACAGTATGTACATTGCTCCTAACAAATAAACACCCTTGATATAGACTGAGAGTTTGTATTTTCTCCAAATCATATAATGGCATTTGGAGGTGGGGCCTCTGGGAGGTGATTAGGTCATGAGAACACAGCCCTCATAAGTAGAATTAGTGGCTTTATACAAGAAACCCCAAAGAGCTCCCCTACCCCTCTACCAAGTGAGGACACAGTGAAAAGATGGCTGTCTGTGAACATGAAAAAAACTCATCAGATAACAAATTTATGCCTCTCACTTGTACTTCCCAGTCTCCAGAACCGTGAGAAACAAATGTCTGTTGTTTATATGCCAACTAGTAGTCTATGGTATTTTGCTACAGAAACCAGAACAGACTAAGACAGTCCTTATAATTAAAATTCACAACTCTAAAGCTGTCCTTAATAGAATACTTGATAGCATCAGTATTTAGGACTAAGAACAATCTTACAGATGATCTACTTCAACGCTAAGATGCACGGAGAAGTCAAGTGACACAGACAAACAGCCTAAGTCTCCAGCACCACGTACAGGAATCTAGCACATTTATAGTTTTAGTACTTGTAGTTTCAATTACATACCGATGATCTAAAATCCATGACATGTAGTGTTTATAATTTTGCTGAAGCAGGGATTTGCATGCATGCATACGACTGCGTTGAAATGAGTCACTTTACCAGTGAATGAGCCTAGCTGACTGGCATCTAATCTCAACCTGGTTGTGCTGTTCTCTGCTCGAAAGGGGTCGTTTAGATTGTTTGGTTTTACTTTATTGCCTGCCTGTAGCAAGATTTCAATAAGATGAAGGAATGAATGAAAGACTACCATTTTATGGAGAAAATTATATGTTGTAGAAGCATTTGCAAATATGAGTATTCACATTTTCTCATGCTGTTAGTCTTTGTGAATGTTAAGGGTCAGCTGTAGTTTGTATTAATAGAAATGATATTCAGATAAGGAGGTAGAGTCTTCAGTGGTTTCGCCCAAAGGAATCTAAACCAGTCTCATGAATTTGTGGGGTTAAAAGATAAGAATAAAATAAAGACTTAAAAATATTGAATCAAATTCTTCTAGTTCTAAAACTGCATATGAAAGCTACATCAGCCCATTCCAGTAAATCTATGTACTGTTTGATAAATTATTGCCTTAGGGATAAAAAATGTTATGTCTAGGTGTTGGATAGTGTCATATGATCAAAACTCTCCTTTGAATATATATGTTTAACTTTGGCAAGGCACTCAGCCTTTCTAATTCTTGGTTTCCTCATCTGTAAAATTGACAGTGACACCTGGTGCCAGAGGGTGTCTGGAAGTTCAGAGGGAGCCCTTTAGGAAGGTGTGTTGGGTACTCCCTGGTGTCTTTCCTAGCAGGCTGCCTCTCCTTCTTCTGTTGAACAACAGTCACCTGCTTGCTTGTTTGTGAGCATCCACATCAAGCTATTATTTGGGAGTGAGGAGAGGAATGTCTTGCTGCCTTTTGTATCCCTCTCAGTAAATGTTATTGAATGACTACAGGGCATAATGCAAATGTAAGGACCTATTAGAATTCCATCTAGGAAGTCTGGTTTTTTTAAGTTGATGGTAGAAGGCAATGGCACCCCACTCCAGTACTCTTGCCTGGAAAATCCCATGGATGGAGAAGCCTGGTAGGCTGCAGTCCATGGGGTTGCTAAGAGTCGGACGCGACTGAGCGACTTCACTTTCACTTTCACGCATTGGAGAAGGAAATGGCAACCCACTCCAGTGTCCCTGCCTGGAGAATCCCAGGGATGGGGAGCCTGGTGGGCTGCCGTCTATGGGGTCTCACAGAGTCGGACACGACTGAAGCGACTTAGTAGTAGTAGCAGGTATTCCTGCAGACACCCCTGTTAGTCCAACCAATGTACTCTGCTCAGTGGAGAAAGGTGGGAAGGTTGCGTGTGTTGGGGGGGGGGAGTACATGGTATACAATAAAGAGGGGTTCTTTCTTGAATTTTGCAGTGGGTCGCATTCAAGCTTGTTGTGTTATGTCACTGCTGCATACTGTAGCAAGATCATTGTTTCAAAGACTGGTTTCTTTTATTTTTTTTTTAGTTCTACCAGTTTATTGCTACCAACTCGTCACCCTCCACCCTCACACACACATGCTCAGTCATGTGACCCCATGGACTGCAGGCTGCCAGGCTCCTCTGTCCATGGGATTCTCTAGGCAAGAATACTGGAGTGGGTTACCATTTTCTTCTCCATGGTTTCTTTTGTTAAGCAAAAAAAAGAAAAAAAAAAGATAGAAAATTACAGAAGCAGAATTGGGAAAGTCCATGGCTCTGAGATTACATTTAATACAATAATGTGTTTACTTGCTATAATATTTTATGGTTTTGTTCTCCCCAGAGCACCATTTACAATGGTTTTACTAAAGGGTTTCAAGTCATCTTGGTATGTAATCTTTTGTTTATGTGTCTTTTAATTACCCAGATCAGTTTTTCCTTGACTTTAGCTCATCTTTATTCTTTTCCGAGGGCGTGCCAGGATAGCTTATGGGGCACCAGGTTTCTTACTAGACAGCCAGAAAAACCACTATATATTTGTTCTGGGGAATCATAAAAAAATTAAAAGGTGTAAGGGAGTGGTCTTTGTAATCGTACACTCCTCTTGAGCTCCAAACCAGTTGTGTGCTCTCTCCCGAGCCTAAACCCAAAGCTATATATGGTATTGGTATGAAACAGCATCATGCTAGAGATAATTATGTCTGTCTTGAGGACTTGACCCAACCAGGCTGACACTTCATAAGGAAAGTCTTGTGATGCTGGCATACTTAGCGTTTGCCTGGGGCGGTTTGCAAACCTACTCTATTAAAGACACAGGCCCTTCTAAGGGAAAGGCTCTGTGCTTGGAACTCCTCAAAACTTTTCACTTTAAGTTAATAGCAGGCTTTCCTCTGGGCACAGAATCAAGTAAATATACATTTAAAATGAATTTCTGATGTCCAGTCATAAATGCATAATGTCTGGAAGACATAACATTTTTGGAGAGCAGAGATCTGTGACAAACACATGTTCATAGTTGCTTCGTTATTGTAAAATTTGACCTGAAATCCTGTGATATATGTCTCATGGGGGAAAAAATACTGAACTCCGTTGTTCTATCAATTGTGGATAATCTAATTCAGTTGCATTGTGCAGAAGAAGAAGCAAGAGCCCCAGAGCATACCTTGCTTGGTGTCCCCCTGTGCAGCCCAGTCCTGGTCTCTACAACCAACCTGACCCCGGGCAGAAGCCTGAAGGAGTTCCACGCAGACCCTGAGACTCGGCGACAAATCAGTGTTTCTGCTGATCTGGCTTTGTGTCCCGCTTCGCTCTGGGATCCCAGCTCTGAAAACTGTGTTTCTGATCTGTCTTGTTCCCATGTGCCTGACTCCTGCTCAAAGTCACCGAGAGCCCTGGTCCTTCTAAAGCTGAGTCTTCTGCTCCTGCTGGTTTCCTTTCTAGTGCCTGGAGAAGCCCTGATGATGATGAATATATTGTTACATAGACTATTATGTTAAAATAATAAACAATATTAGGCACCATGCTTATTGCACCATGCATCATCCTTCTTAATCTTTACAGACAATTTATAAGGTAAATTTATGAATTGATAATATTAAATTTATAAAGTAGATAATATTAGTATGCCTGCTTCCCCAGCCAGGGCCAGTTTCAGTCCAGCCCCACTCAGTCTGCCCTGTTCTGCTACTGTTGATTCAGCTGTGCCCCTGGTATGATACTCAGTTTGCTGCTGACTCAACTGGATGGTGGGAAAACAGATGGGGGTTTGACTTGAGACCAATGCTGAGACTGTACAGATAAAAAAAAAAAAAAAAAACCCCACAACATTGAGTAGTGTATTTGCATTTTAGGAAAAAAATTAAACCTCTGATGTAACTTTTGAAATTCAGGAACACAACTTCATAAATCTTTATAAAGATCTTCAATAAATATATCGTTCATAAATATTCAGGGATAACCTCATACATTTTTCAAAATTGATTATATGGTAAAAATGTTAATCAGTCTGTAGAACTTGTACTTTTCTCAGAGTAGATATGGTAGAAACTCATCCCTTGACTTTCACAGTACATTTAGCTCAGAACCACTTGAAACTGAGCTCTCGGTTCATTATTGATGCTCTCATCAGATTGTACTTATGTGTCCTCCTATATCCACATTCCCATCTGCCTTTCTGTATCTTCATATATTCTTACAATGCTTGATTTTTGACCAAAATATCTAAGTCAACTATGTCAGTCCCATACCATTTAGGCCAGTCCCCGTACCTAATTCCTCTCTGTCCCCAAACAAACCTCAGTTTCTTATATATTTATACTTTTGCTAACCTTCTACACATAGTTTTATTTATGCTGGCATCTACATCCCATTCTTTTAACCTTGACCTGTCCCTGCAGTTTCTAGTCAGGAGACTTTAGGTGACCTGGATAAACCACTCTCTGCCTCTGAGACACTGTCTTTGAGGAGGCAGATAATAACCACTCATGCAAAGTACTTAACAGAGTGGCAGGCATGTAGGAAATGTTTAATACAGGATGGCTAAGTGCTCTCTCCATTACAGACAGGTAGCTCTGATTTAAGAATTGTCCCATCTCCCACTCTACCATATGGGCAAAGGGCTCCAGTCGTGGACAGAATGAAAATAATACTATTTTCAGAGCACCTTCTCTTGCAAAGCACTTGCATTATTTTACTCAGTCCTTCCAACAATCACCAAAGAGGCCAGTGTCATCACGTCATTACAGGTCTGGAGTAATGACTAGTCTGGGCTTCAGGAAGTATTGTTCCTCCCTTGCTTCTCAGAGATCAGATTTTTGAACATGTCCTATGTCACCTTTGTGGTTGCTTGAGGTGCCCATGCAGTTTGCAGGGTGTCTTGTGGGTTTCCACATGAGAGGAGATCAGTGAACAGGAGTAGGGGAGGTCTTTGGGGATGCTATAAGAGACTTTCAATGTTTTAGAGAAGTGGAAGGCCTTCTGGTTACAGAAGTGTGTATACCTCCTGTATACTTTGGAAAAAAAGATCTCTTGAGTACCGAGAGATTAGGGAATGGTAGAATTGTGGGATAATGTTAATTAAAAAGTAGAAACATTTTGTGAAAATAACTTGCTTACTTCTGTTCTTGAGATGAATCATTGAGGGTTGTTTGAAAAGGACTGGAAGCTCCTAGTAATGCCTTGATCTGAGAGTAAGGAACGGAGTGGCAGGGAGCCCCAAGACCTGCCCATTGCCAGTTCTCTGCAGTAGCCCTGCCAGAACCTGCATGGTGGATCCTCCAGGGCAGGGGCAAGGTCTGGACCAAGGCATCCTTCAGGCACCCTGCTGTGTCTCTTATGAAGGGAGTGACAGGGTAGGGAACCCTGGGGAGACTTTTGCCTCTACTTCCAATGCATGTGCATTTGCTAAGTATTAGGACTTCTGAAAAAAGAAAAAACAAGACCTCTGTTGTGCTTCCCTGGTGACTCAGATGGTAAAAAGTCCATCTGCAATGCAGGAGACCTGGGTTCGACACCTGAGTCGGAAAGATCCCCTGGGGAAAGGAAGGGTAACCCAATTCAGTATTCCTGACTGGAGAATTCCATGGACCGAGGAGTCTGGCAGGCTATAGTCCATGAGTTGCAAAGAGTCAAACATGATTGAGCGACTATAACTAACTAAGATTTCTGTTAAAGAGCTGGAGAGGAAAATACAGGACTTGATTCTAAACTCTAATGTTTGAGTCTTTAACATTGCTACTATAGGTTCTAAAGGGAAGAGAGCAGAGGAAACTGGGCAAATGCAACCGCTTTGTTGTTATGGAGCTTTGGTCTCAAATCCTGGTGGTTGAGATGAGCTAGGTTGGAGCTTGTGTCAGCAGTGAACCTGCCCTTTGCCTGTCTAGGTTCAGGTGGAAGATGAAAAGCTGAAAGATATGTTCAAGGTGAATTAAGTCTATATAGGAATAAGAGCCGATAAAACATAATCCTAAAGTTATATGTGAATGAGAGAATGCTATGCACGTGAACAAGAAAGAGTGTGAGACTGGCCTTACAGGCATCTCCAGCTTCTGTGCTGGACTTCATTTTGTGTAGAACCATCTCAAGCATGGTCCTGGTGTGCTCCCTTCTCAGGAAACAGTGAGATCATGTGGGAGCAACCTTCAGCTTTTCCCAGTAGCTGAAGTGTGCCTAAAACATGCATTATAGCAATCTTAGAGGGAGTTCTCTAAGGAAAAGTATATTGCCTGGGGCCAGAAATTTTAGTAGACTACAGTCATTTTCAAACTTTCTTTTCTGCGAAGGGATACTTCTTTTAGGCATAAAACCTATGAAACTCTAATATGTAAACTATAAAAATTATATTCTATTTGCATAAGTTTATTTTCTGAGCTCAAATGTAGTGAAGCTTTGTTACATACTATCTTTAATGGATATATAACATAAGAAGGTTGAGGTGTTTACTGAAAAGGAGGCTTCAAACCAAATTTTCAAAAGAAATAAAAAATTCAGTAATACAGTTATAAAAACCCTAATAGTTTTACAGGCTGCATACAGTTTTCTCCGTGAAGTAGTCTGAATAAGACATTAATGGAGAATGCTGAAAGAGATAAATAAGTGATTTGCATTAAAAAGGTCAAGAAATTATGAAACAAGATCTGCTAAAAATGAAAAAAAGTTTAGGGAGACAAAGAGCAATTAAGAAAATGGAGAATCAATTGGAATGCCCAAAATATCTTCCATAGGAATTCGTGAAGAATAAACTAGTGGTAATGGTGGAGAATTAATATTTTGAAAGGTGGTAAACTGAACCAGAATTGAAAAAAGACATAGGTCTTTGAGTACTCTGAGGACCAATCCCAGAATGGATAAAAATAAATTCATAAGTAGATAGATGATGGTGAAATTGCAGACTATCAAGGTGCTTGCTAGGACTGCCATAACAAAGGGTCACAATTTAGGTGACCTAACAAGAGAATTGTATTTTCTCACCATTCTGGAGGCTAGAAATCCAAGACCAAGGTGCCAGCAGGGTTGGCAGGGTTGGTTTCTTCTGAAGGTCCCTCTCCTTGGCTTGCAAATGGTTATCTTCTCACTATGCCTTCATTGAGTCTTAGCTTAGTGCCTGCCTGTGTCCCGATCTCCTTCTTATAAGGACACCAGAAAGGTTGGATTAGGTCCACTCTACTGGCCTCATTTCAACTTTATCACTTCATTATTGGCTCTGTGTGCAAATACAGTCACATTCTGAAATATTGAGCCTCAACAACATGAATTTTGAGGAGCATATGGCTTTGGCTGTAACATAAAATTAAGGAATAAAATCTTAAGACGGTCAATGAAAAAGACTCTCACAAAGGAGAGGCCATCAGACTTGATTGCAGCCTAAGGGAGCATGAGCTTCCATTTACTGAGAAGGGATAGCAGTTATATATCTGGATTTAAAAAAAGAGCTAAACTATTGTTAAAATGAAACACAGTTAAGTAGATAATTTTGTCAAGGCTGCAATACTAATAAGTGAGAGGATTAGGCTTTGATTTTAAGCAGTCTGACACCCCCTGCCTATATTTCCAATCATTCAACTACTATTAGGAACAAAAAAATTATTACTTTAAAAATAACAAAGAAATATCATGAATAATTGGTATTAATAAATTTGAAAACTTAGGTAAATTTTGTACTTTTTGAAAAATATAAATTATTAATGCTGTTGTTCAGTCACTAAGTCATGTCTGACTCTTTGATACCCCATGTACTGTAGCACACACTAGTTTCCTCTGTCCTCCACTGTCTTCCAGAGTTTGTTCAAATTCATGTCCATTGCGGTGGCGATGCTATCTAACCATTTCATCCTCTGCTGCCCTCTTCTCTTTTCTCCTTCAATCTTTCCCAGCAGCAGGATCTTTTCCAGTGAGTCATCCCTGTGCATCAGGTGGCCAAAGTATTAGAGATTCAGCTTCAGCATCAGTTCTTCCAATGAATATTTGGGTTGATTTTGTTTAGGACTGACTGGTTCGAGCTCTTTGGACTCCAGAGGACTCTCAAGAATCTTTTCTAGCATCACAATTTGAAAGCATCAGTTTGTTGGTGCTCAGTCTATTTTATGGTCCAACTCTCACATCTGTACATGACTACTGGAAAAACCATAGCTTTGACTATACAGACCTTTGTCAGCAAAGTGATATCTCTGCTTTTTAATACACTGTCTAGGTTTGTTATAGCTTTCCTTCCAAGGAGCAAGCATCTTTTACTTTTGTGACTGCAGTTACTGTCTCAGTGATCTTGGAGCCCAAGGAAATAAAATCTGTCACTGCTTCCACTTTTCCCCCTTCTATTTGCCATGAAGGGATGAGACTGGATGTCATGATTTTAGTTTTTAGAATGTTAAGTTTCAAGCCAGTTTTTTCATTCTCCTCTTTCACCCTTATCAAGAGTCTCTTTAGTGCATCTTTACTTTCTGCCATTAGAGTGGTATCATCTGCATATCTGAGGTTGTTGATATTTCTCCCTGCAACCTTGATTCCAGCTTATGATTCATCCGGCCTGGCATTTCACATGATGTACTCTGCGTAGAAGTTAAATAAGGAGGGTGATGATACACAGCCTCGTCGTACTCCATTCCCAGTTGGGAACCAGTCAGTTGTTTCATGTCCAGTTTTGTTACTTCTTGACCTACATACAGGTTTCTCAGGAGACAGGTAAGGTGGTCTGGTACTTCCATCTCTTTAAGAATTTTCCACACTTTGTTGTGATCCACACTGTCAAAGGCTTTAGCATAGTCAATGAGCAGATGTTTTCCTTTGCTTATTCTATGGTTCAGCAAATGTTGGCAATTTGATCTTTGGTTCCTTGGTCTTTCCTAAACCTCAGTTGTACATCTGGAAATTCTTGTTTCACATATTACTGAAGTCTGTCTTGAAGGATTTTAGAAATAACATTGCTACCATGTGAAAAGAGCACAATTGTGTGGTAGTTTGAACATTCTTTGGCCTTGCACTTCTTTGGGATTAGAATGAAAACTGATCTTTTCCAAACCTGTGGCCACTGATGAGTTTCCCAAATTTGCTGACATACTGAGTGCAACACTTTAACAGCATTATCTCTTAGGAATTGAAACAGTTCATCTGGACTTCATCACCTCCATTTACGAACGAGCTTTGTTCATAATAATGCTTCCTAAGACCCACTTGATTTCATATTCCAAGATGTCTGGCTCTAGGTGAGTGATCACACCATTGTGGTTATCTAGGCATTAAGATCTTTTTTTGTATAGTTCTATGTATTCTTGCCACCTCCTTAATCTCTTCTGCTTCTGTTAGGTCCTACTGTTTCTGTCCTTTATTTTGCCCATCCCTGCATGAAATGTTGCCTTGATATTTCCACTTTTCTTGAAGAGATCTCTAGTCTTTCCCATTCTGTTGTTTTCCTCTATTTCTTTACATTGTTCATTTAAGAAGTCCTTCTTATCTCTCTGCTATTCTCTTGAACTCAGCATTCAGTTGTGTATATCTTTCCCTTTCTCCCTTGGTTTTTGCTTCTCTTCTTAACACTGACACAAAGGAAATAGAAAACCTGATTAAATTTCAATTTCTATAGATATTTAATGCCAAGTCAAAAATCTTCTCTTCTATGAAGTAAACAGGCCCACATAGTTTTACTGGCTATTTTCAATAACATATTCAAAATAGATTCTTTTTTATGTTATATAAACAGTTTCAAAGCATTAAAAAGATACCCAAGAAACCCACTTAGCTTGTGTTAGAACACTAGGAGAATTTTGACACTTAAGCCAGAAGAAGAGTGGCATAAGAAAAAATATTATAGATCATTTTTACTTATACAGAATATTTCAAATAAAAAATGCTTAAATAAGCTAATTTATCATAAAAAATCTATTAAATTAATCTAAATTAATAGATTAAATTTAAAAATTTCTTGAATGATGCAAAAAAAGCATTTGATGAAACTTAATAATTCTCAATTATAACAATTATAAAAGGTGGATAGAAGGAAATTTCCTTTCCCTAATAAAGTATGTCTACTTGATTTCCACAGTAATATCAAGTAACAATGAGACCTTAAAATCATCTCATTAAAGTCAAGAAGAACTCAAGGATGTCCTGAGTCAATATTTGTTTTGAACTTGGTACTTAAGATTCTAGCCAATGAATAAGACAAGTCATAGAAAAAAGATTAAAAAGGGAGAGATCAAACTATTCTTATTTGCAGGTGATAGGATTCAACCCTAGAAAATAAAAGAGTTTACAAGTAAATTCTTAGAAATAGTAGTAAGTTTAGCAACATTGATTGATTGCTGGCTATAAGATCAACATAAAAATATCAAAAGCATTCTGTACAAATAGAAAATGAAGTTGAATGCCTTTTATAATAAGAACCAAAAATAGAAAGTATAGAAATGAATCTAACAAAGATGTACAGAATCTTCATGAAGAAAATTCCTAAACATAGAAAGACACAGAAAGACAAAAGAAAACTGAATAAACAAAGAGACAGATAATACACATGATTAAAACAAATCAGTATTGTAAAGATGGCAATTCTCCTCAAATTAATCCATGTATTTAATGTAACTTTAATCAAATGTTATAAGGGTAGTTTATGTTACTCAATCCTAACATTAACATTAAACAGCAAATTATGAAAAATAAGAAAACTGTGAAGATTAACAATATAGGGAGACTTGTCTTATCATATCTCAAGGTCTACTATACTGTAACAATAATTCAAACAGTCAGAAAAACAGAGAGCCCAGAAACAGACACATGTGTGCAAATGACAGGGGTGACATTTCACATCTAAAATGTCATGTAAAAGAAAGGAGAGGATATTCTATAATTTTTTCCTGGACCAATCAGTTAAACATTTAAAAAAAAATTAAATTCTTCCTGGAAACTATACAAAAACCATTCCATGTATATTCCAGGCATAAGTATGAAATGAAAGCAAAAATAATATTTTAGATGAAAATATAGAAAAATATCTGTATAACCTTAAGTTAAGAATGAAATCGGTAGAGACACCACAAAAAGCACAAAGTATGAAAGAATACATTGATATATTTGCCTACATTAACACATGAACTAAATGTTCGACAGAAGGCACTATAAGAGTCAAAAGAAAAGTCACCAAACAGAAACAGATATTTGTTATGTGTGTAACTGACAAAAAATATTGAAGAGACTCCTTATATAAAGCTTTATATGAAGTAATCTTATAAATTAAGAAGAAAAGAACAACTCAAGAGAAAATGGGCAAAAGAAACAAACAAAAATTCTAAAATAGGGGAATTAAAATGGACAATGAACATATGAAAAGATGCACAAATTGACAAATAATTTGGGAAATAAAAAATAAAAGAAAAATGAACTGTAGTATCGTGCCCATCAGAGAAGCATAAATGAACAATAATCAAGTGCTGTGGAGGACATAGAGCAGTTAGGGAGAACACTTTGTAGAGTACTTTGGCAGTATCTTGTGATTTTGTATCTAAGTGTTCTCTGCTGCTGCTGCTGCTGCTAAGTCGCTTCAGTCATGTTCTGTGCGACTCCATAGATGGCAGCCCACCAGGCTTCCCCGTCCCTGGGATTCTCCAGGCAAGAACACTGGAGTGGGTTGCCATTTCCTTCTCCAATGCATGAAAGTGAAAAGTGAAAGTGAAGTCGCTCAGTCGCGTCTGACTCTTAGCGACCCCATGGACTGCAGCCTACCAGGCTCCTACGACCATGGGATTTTCCAGGCAAGAGTACTGGAGTGGGGTGCCATTGCCTTCTTTATGAAACAGCTATTCTGCATCTAGGTATAGCCTTAGAGAAACCTTACACTTGTGATCAAGGAGTCTCATTGATTGTGATGTTATTAACAGAGGAGGTTCATGGCCTCAGTTCAGTTAGTTCAGTCACTCAGTTGTGTCCGACTCTTTGCGACCCCATGGACTGCAGCACGCCAGACTTCCCTGTCTATCACCAACTCCCGGAGTTTGCACAAACTCATGTCCATTGAATTGGTGATGTCATCCAATCATTTCATCCTCTGTTGTCCCCTTCTCTCGCCTTCAATCTTACCCCACAATCAGGGTCTTTTCCAGTCAGTCAGTTCTTTGCATCAGGTGGCCAAAGTATTGGAGCTTCAGCTTCAACATCAGTCCTTCCAATGAATATTCAGGATTGATTTTCTTTAGGATGGACTGGTAGGATCTCCTTGCAGTCCAAGGGACTCAAGAGTCTTCTCCAACACCAGAGTTCAAAAGCATCAATTCTTTGGCGCTCGGCTTTCTTTATGGTCCAACTCTCACATCCATACATGACTATTGGAAAAACCAGAGCTTTGACTATATGGACCTTTGTCAGTAGAGTAATGTCTCTGCTTTTTAAAGTGCAGTCTAGGTTGGTCATAGCTTTTCTTCCAAGGAGCAAGCGTCTTTTAATTTCATGGCTGCAGTCACCATCTGCAGTGATTTTGGAGCCCAAGAAAATAGTCTCTCAGGGCCTCAATATCTATTAATATGAAAAGCAGTATACAGTGATTGTTGTGCAATAGTGACAAAGAACTTACCAGTTTAAAATGAATTAATTACAACCAGGTGGTGTATCAATATGGACAAATCTCAAAAAAAAATTGCTTAGCAAAAACCCCCCACAAGAGAACAGGATGGTTATTGTAAATATATATATATATATATATATATATATATATATATGCATAAGGTAAAGTAAGACATTACTATATATAAACATGACTATTAAAGCTATATAAAATAAAAAACCAGACCATATTAAAGAGAATTTTCACTGGAGCAGAAAGAATGGAATGGTATCAGGAAATGATAAGCTTGAAATTTCAACTGTATCTGTAATGTTTTATTTCCAAACAAAGCAAAGCATAATAAAACAGGCAAATATGGCAAAATGTTCAAAATGTTATTTTCTATAATGTCAATGCAAATATGGTAAAATGTTCAAAATGTTATTTTCTGTAATGTCAATAGAAAAATTTTTAGTTTCAATGGAAATATTTCATGGTTAAAAATAAATCACAACACTTATTTAGAAGAAAGTCTTTCAATGGTAAAAATGGTCTTTGAGCAAAAGTCTTAATATGTCATAGTGGACTGATAGGTTTACTACCTGATCTGGATAAAAGTGCAGTACAGTGCCTTTTGACTGGAATGGTCTAGAGCACTGATTTTCAAGCATTTAGAAATGTATTACGCCAAACTCCACTATATGAAACAGACTAGTTCTAGTTTACTAAGGTAATTTATTTCATTATATATCCTTATGAAATACATATGTATAAATCTACAAAAATGAATATACATTCACTAGAATGCAAGGAGAATAGATTAAGAACTCCTATTATCAGTAAGAGAAAGAACTCAATAGAAAAATTTTTAGAGGATACCCAAATGGCCAATAGACACATGAAAAAGTTTTTAACACTGCTAGTCTGCCAGAAGGCCAATATCCCAGGAATAGTCCCGGTTTACTCTGCTAAAAATTTAAAACTCCCTAAAAATTTAAAAACACCTCCTTTCACTTTTGGTTTAAATGATACATCTTGTGGTTGCCCTACTTATACCAAGGGAATACCAATTTCAATCCCAGTGAGACACCATCATGTACCAGAATTGGCAATGCCAATGGTTGGCCGGGATGGGAGAGAGTACTAACTTAAAATCCTTCCCAGAAGAGCCTCTTGGCTCATTCATGACACTCATACTGGAGCCTATTTGGGGAGGTGGAGAGGGGTAACTACTCCTAGAATTTTAGAACCTTCCCAGGAGGTGGGCCTGGGTCTGAGTCTCTGTTTAAACTTATGGGAGCTTTGCTTAGGGAGTCTGTTTCAAAGCTGGTTTAATTTAGGTTGCAGTTTACCATACTTATCTAATTTAGTTATGGTTAAATGTTCGTTCAGAACTGAGTAAAACTTGGTTCAAAAATATGGCCCCAGCCCTGGACTTAGAAGTCAGCTAAGTTACAGAAATCTTGATCTATAGGAAGGGGGTCTCAGATGCCTGCTGGGGCAGCCTCCCTGTATTTTTCTAGGTCTCTATGACTTCACTTCCTCAGACCAGCAGAAAGGCTCACACAGCCGATGAGATCAGTCTTTGAAATCTTTCTGGAGGCCAGCTCTAACTTGTTTCTTTCATCTCTTCAGGGCTGCTGCCTGGTCCCTTATAGGAAAAGAGGGACTGGGATCTTTGTTATCCTTTGGCCTTGCACTGAGATCACCTTCTTCTAGAATCCAAGAAAACCAACCAATTGCCCAGGCCTCCAAATAACCCTCTGTGTCTACTTTCCAGCCACCAAAAAGAGCAAATTTGACCAAATATTTCAGATCATTCTCTGGTTCTTCATTCAAAGAGAAACACCTTTTTTTTCCCCCTCCAAGTAAATTACATTACAAGAGTCAAGGTCAGCAAGTCACCTGGGATTCCCCACTGCACTTTCCTCACTTTGTGGCTCCAAGTGAGACAATGAATGTGCCTTCAATTTGCATGTGCGGTGAAAACGGATTCTTGTCTGACTCCATCACACTTGCATCAGACACGAACACGGTCTGGCTTCTTCTGCCCTGCTCGTTTTTGATTACCTTTGCTTTGATGCTCGCGGATTTATTAACCAGCCAAGCGCTCCCCGGGGAACCTCAGCGGCTGGGGAGCCCGGTGCCAAAATCGCAAGGTGCTCTCTCCGTCACACAAGGCTTTTGTTTAAACATTTCTCAAGCAGCGAACCCGCCTGTCAAGGCTGATTCTGTGGGAGAACATATTTGTAAGACAAAGCAAGGCTGCGGCCGACCAGGAAGCCTATGACTCGCGCGGTGAATTATTCACTCCCGGCCATGCAGGGTCACGGATGCTCACAGCGGGGGCGAGGCGTTATTCATTACCAAGCTTGGGTTTGCAGTCTTCAGATATCCCCCTTCCCCCTTCCGTTGCCCCTTCAGGTTTTAACAAGACATCACATTCTTTCAAACTTCCCCTGGGCAGCAGAGGTCTTTCCCTCCCCCTCCCCCCCCTTTTTTTTCCACCCGCAGAAGGTACAATTGAAGATAGAAAGCTGGAGCAGTTGTAAATTGCAGCAATTAACGTCAAATTGATGGAGCAGTGATCAAATGAAGTTCATAACCACACAATGCAACCTGAGGGCGGAATGCTGTTTCAAACATTTCTAATGACAGGGTTATAAAATCATAAAAACGGAGCCCTTCCCCGCCCCGCCCCCCGCCCGCGGTAATAAAAAGACCACGTGGGTGATCAAAACTATTAACGAGGATAAGAGTGGACATTGGTTTGGGGATAATGGCGCCCCAGTCAGAACTTCAGCTTTGGGACATCCTTGAAGTTTGGATTTTCCCAGCTCCCTGCTTCCTGGTTTTTTAACCTTGACTGCAGCGGTAACAGGGACAGCTCGCTGGTTTAGAAAAGCAGTGGTGGCAAATTGCTGAGCTGTCTGCCTGGCTCTGGCATACAGCACAGTCCATTCACAAAATAGAATGAGGGACAATGTCACAATTAACGGGCAGGGGAACATTTAAAAAGTATTAAACTAGACACTATGCAGCTGACTTCCAGCTGTCTATTCAGCTGCAGACAACAGAAGGAAAAGTGATTAGATGCAGGAAAACATTACAATAAAAAGAGTCAGAGAATAATATCGAACACATCCCATTGTTACTTTCCTATAGAGGGGAAGAACAGATCCACTCACTTTTAGCTTATTATAGTCTCCCAGCCAATGGGGTGAATGGTAAGAGAATAACATGATTTCTTTAGAATGATTTAGTTGTAGGGAAAGTAAGAAATCGAACGTGGTGGCAAGAATAATGACATGAGATAAACAACCGAGGCCACGGAGACAACTTTAGAGTCTCCCCTCTCTGCTGCTCTTACTCTGCTGCATAGGCTGTTGACCGCGTCTTGTCAATATCAAGCAGAAGAGTGAAATGTCAACTTGTTTTCAAGCAGGCCCCCTCCTGTCTTAGGGAATCTATCTTCTAACTGGTGAAATTATGGTTTGTGAAATAACCACTTTATTCAAGAATAGAGATAGCCCGGGAAATAACTGAGCCTGTAAAGTAGGAAAATGCACATAAGACTGTGAAGATAAAACATATATGAAAGTATATACAAGAATATAAAAAATATACCAAAGAATGACATAGGTTTATAGAGCTTATGAACAGAGCACAGGAAATCACATGTGACTGGGTTATTCTGACAAGCAGCTTTGGTTTGCTCTTAATTACCTAAACAATTCAGGACCTAGTTGAGCTATTTTTGACAGAACATTATTTGGATAGCTCCCCTTGATTGTGTGGACCTGGGTATTTAATATATTTCAATTCCTGTAATTTCAAGGCATATGTGTAGACTAAATATTGTCAAGCAGGATATGGCTCCTAGAGGATGCCAGCATTCACCCACTAATTGACCTGCTAAGAACCAGCAGCAACATGCTCTCCAGTTGTGGTCTGGAGGCTGAATTAAAATAAAAACCCACAGTAGTGTCCTATGTAGATTTGTCCGATTAAAAACTCATACACAAAGCTGATGAGACCCGCTTTAGTTGCAAGTTAATGCTTGCTGGCTTCTTGCAGTCATCTCAGCAAACAGTAAACCATCTCAGCAAACCACTCAGTAAACAAGAACTCAGGCTGAGTGGGTGCTCTTTGCTGCTGTCAGAAAGGGAGGCAGGAGAGGAGCCAGCTGAGGGGCCATGTGAAAGCAATGGTCTTGGAGCCAGAGAACCTGGGTCCTAGTCTTAGTTCTCTCTTTGCCCATGGTCCCCTGGTCACTTACAGAAGCCAGACTACAATTTTTTTCACGTGTAAAGTGGAGGAAGTGACCTGGACCTCATAGATGGTTGTGATATACATGGGAGATAAAGTCTGAGACTGTCTCCCCACAATCAGTTCATTGGTCCTGAGACGATTGATGTTTGTCAGTCATTTTCTGGGCAGCATCATCATGGCGATTTGTATTGGGAGAGGACCCTGTGAGAATACGACCAGGGATGTTCTATTCTCTGAGATGCTGTCTAGACTCAAAAAAAAAAACAACCCAGATTTCCAGAAAGCAGGAAAGCAACTGCATCTGACTTAGGGGTTTTTGGGCTCCCTTTGGAAATAGAATATCTTTAGTAAGGTTTTTAATGACAGTTCCCTTTCAGTTTGAGGCAAATCTGCGTTGAGAGAAATTTGATGCCTTGGGAAGCAGAATTAGTGTAGGTCTTTTCATCTTAAAGAGTAAGGGATTTCAGTTCACAACCATCTAGTGCCTCTTGTCTAGTCCACCTGATGCACTGTGTTCAGGTAATCTCATCAAATGAGAAAAATCACATCAGTTCTGGCTGATTCAGAATGTCCTGGCAGAGGAGGTGTCAGTGGAGATTTCAGGCTCATGGAAAAGCGCTTAGGTGTGGCTTTGTCTGCTTCTTCCATTCTAATCAGAGAGGTCCTCTGTGGGTCATAAGACAAGAAAAAAGAGTTGAGAAAGCCCCTCAAGAACAAGGGGGCCAAAAACTGAATCTGAAGAGCCAAACACTTAAACAAGCTCTGGCTGAGGGGGGAAGGTTAAATGACTCCAGGGATGAACCAGCTCACTCTGAAGCAACTTCCTTGGTTTAGAGCCAGAGGGCCAGATGCCCAGTGCTTGTGAACACAGAGGATTTAAGGCAGACTGCTGCACTTGAGAACCTTCTGTGCTTTTAGCTCAGTCTTGGAGGAGTTTTATTCCATAACTTGTATATTTGGAAAGGCAAACCTGTGACCCACTGGGTCCTGGACACAGGACCCATGCTATGAGAAAAGTCACTTGACCCAGTAATAAAATGTTTTGAGATCTAGTCCCAGCAAACAAATAAAAATCTTAAATTGCCAGCGTCATAAGTTTTGATTTTATTTAATCATAGACACATTTCCTGCTATAACTTTTTAAAGATGGTCTACATTTGAAAAGAATTAGGACAGTCCTGTATCTTTGATCAACTCAACGTCTCTTTAGGGGAAAAGATTTAACACTCTCATTTTT
Organism: Neotragus moschatus; assembly: GCA_006410615.1. Taxonomy (NCBI): domain Eukaryota; kingdom Metazoa; phylum Chordata; class Mammalia; order Artiodactyla; family Bovidae; genus Neotragus; species Neotragus moschatus. The sequence goes on along the minus strand of SJYA01000761.1, from coordinate 222,397 downwards.
AAACAGAAATATAAATATGCATCAACTAACAGTTTTCCAAATTAGACAGCAAAAACTTTATGATTTACTGACATCCAAATGAATAGGAGCCCTGTTTTGTGCTTAGAACTGACTGTCTTTGAACTAAATACACTTGAGTGAAGGGGTTTTGTGTGTCATTATTTTTGACACAACTTGTCATTAGTTTTAACTTTGACTGGGTTATAGTGAGGAATTTGGCTGTTCAAATTTGCCTATTGTTTGTCTATACCCGAACTTAATTATTGTTTCCCAGGTCAATCATTGCCGTTTTAAGTGGGAAGAAATGACCTTTACCCATGGGATGATTCCCACAGATTATGATATGTAGTTAGACCATGAGCTCAGAGGTAAAGCTGGAGTGGGCAGAGTACTCTGAGGGTAGAGAAGGGTGGAGTGTGATCCAGTTACTTGGGCTGTTAAGTTGCTTCAGTCGTGTCTGACTCTGTGCGACCCCATAGACTGCAGCCCACCAGGCTCCGCCATCCCTGGGATTCTGCAGGCAAGAACACTGGAGTGGGTTGCCATTTCCTTCTCCAACGCGTGAAAGTGAAAAGTGAAGGTGAAGTCGCTCAGTTACTTGGGAGAAGTTGGAAATACAAGGCTTTATCTTTTTCAGAAACACTTCAGGGAGATGGACCAGTTAAAGACTACACAGGGGCAGAAGAGTGGCCATCTCAAGCCAACTCAGAAAAGTCCTTTCTGTGTTCCCACCATAAGGCATTTTGAAATTTCTGCTCTAAAAGAACTCCTTACAGTGGGAGGCCCTATTGACATGATGCAAGGACCATTTCTTGTTGTGTGAAATTTCCTGAATATTGCAGGATGTTTGGTGTCCCTGACTCTCCCTTCCCAGCTATTTTGGCAATAAGAATATCTCCAAAATGTTCAAGAATTGCTACACACATTAGCTGGGTCGGTAGAGAGCCATGCATGACCCAGGCTGAAAAATCGTGGAGGTTTTCTTGGGGAATGAGAAGAGAGGGAAACTTCAGAGTGTGTGATAGATCATGTCAAGAGGCACAGGTGCTAAAAAGAGCACAGGCAACCAGTTTGCCTAGGAGAATGTGGCCAAGGGTGCCCCCTGTTGTGCAGGGAGGAGAGGAGGAAATAACATTTGAATACTGTGCCTATTATATGCCAGTGTTTTGTAAAGATTATTTAAATCAGTCATCATTATTCTGTGAATTAGATGTAATTATTCTATCTTTTCTTAAAGAACTCGAATCAGAGAGAGAGCTAGCTGACGGTGACAAAGGCAGGATGGGAATCTTAGGCCACTTGAACCCTTTCTCTTTTTAAAGATGTGGACTCATAATGAAGCTTCCCCTGCATTTCAAGTTCCTTGTTTTTCTTTTCATCCTGGGTATCCAAGGTTACATGAACCAATAAAAAACTAGTGGTCCAGTTACTGTACCTTGGACAAGTAAGCTCTGCCATGAACCTGGTGGAACATTGGCCACATAGGATGTACTGTGTACCTCTCCCTCCTCTGCCAATCAGAGATATATTTGCTCAATGCCTGGGGCAACAATTCCTGCATAATTTCTGACAACATTAGACCGTACTTCATACTGAGGTCACCACGATTTTCTTCTCTGTGGCTAATAAAACAGAATTGTCAAGTGACTGTGGATAAGATATTAATGACACTACTGATAGGCTGGAAATCGGGTCTAGGAAAAAGTGCCAGAGATTGGCTAGCTGTTTACCAAAACTGTTTTCTTTTCCACCAGTACATACAGCTAGAAAACATCCCCCAGGATTCCTGCAGTTAGGTGTAACTGTGAACTGAATTTTGACCAATGGATTGTGCCTGGAAGTGAATACATCCCTTCTAGGCCTGACCCACAAAATCCTCCTTGGGATCCTGTACTTTCATCTCGTTCTGTCTGCTGCTTGGATGTTGGCATCAAGATGACCTTGGGATGCTAACATCCCAGCTTCACGGAAGCTGGCAGAGATTTCATCTCCTTGGGACCCTATGAAGCAAACTCCTCTTCTCAGCCTCTCCCACTCTTGACTGGATTTTATGCATTGGGTTAAGTCCATTGGTGAGCTGTCTCTGGCTTGTACTGGCTGGCAAGAGCTGATTGTTTTGTAGCTGGTCAATATCAAGTTGAAGGCCTCATGTTGGATAGTTTACAACACAGAAACTGGCCAATGCCACAAACCAGAACTTTTATTTTGGAGTCATTTTACTAACATGCCACTGGCTAAGCCACTGAGATTTTATTTATACACAAGTAGCATTCTTATAATCAATATATATACTGCTACTCAAAGTGATGTTCTTTAACAAAACGTTTTAGGTGACACAGTGGTAAAGAGTCCACCTGTCAGTTCAGGAGACACAAGAGACCCAGATTTGACCCCTGGATCAAGAAGATCCCCTGCAGTAAGAAATGGCAACACACTCTAGTATTCTTGTCTGGAAAATTCCATGGTCAGAGGAGCCTGGCAGGCTATAGTCTATGGGGTCACAAAGAGTTGGAAATGACTGAGCATGCAAGCACAAAAGACGTGAAATTGGTTTGATGGTTGGGTGGAGGTTGGCAGGAAATGGGCATCAACGAAATGGATATCAGAGACTAGAAAAGCAGCAACTCATTTTATGTAGTTGCAAAGCATTTGGTAAAACCATTATCTGCAGTAACTCAGAAGGCAGACTCAGTGTTCTTGCAGTCACTATCTCTTGGAGAAGTGGTTGGAAAACATAATGGTAAGTAATATGTACTGTTTATTACCGGCTGTGACTAACAAGTATTAAAACATAAGATGAACTCAGACTACTTGTTTGTAAATAAAAATAGAGGTAAAAATGTAAACATTTGTAAAATTGGACTAATTTACTACTGTAGGATCCCAAATAGTCGGAAAGAAAACAGGTAAAGCTTTTGCATGCCAAAGGCTCAGGTGGGTTTGTTTATTTTTATCATCACACACATTTTTAAGATGGGAAGTGTTTGAATGTGTGGAAATTGAGTTCCTTTGGGAATCAGTCAGAAAGCAAGATGAGCCATCCTGGTTGGCTCTCACCATAACACTACTGTTGCAGTTACTTTCTGTTATACAACAAATCACTCTAAAATCTGGTGACTTAAAACAACAATCATTTCCTTTGCTCCCGAATTTGTGATTTGGGCAGAGCTTGGTGAGGAAGGCTTATCTCGGCTCCATGCAGTGTCAGCTTGACTGAAGGCAGAAGGGGCTGCTGCCAGGATGATGCACGTACGTGGCAAGCCACTATTGGTTGTTGGCTGGGAGCTTGGCTGGGATTGAGAGCAGGGCACTTAGCTTCACCCTACATGGCTTTCTCCATGTGGTTTGGGCTTCCTCACGGAATGGTGGCTGGGTTCTAATAGCAAGTGTCCTAAGAGAGAGCCTGTTGGATGCTGTATTGCTTCTTCTATACTGACTTGGAAATCACAGAGCCTCACTTCACTTGTGCTCTGTTATTAATATTCACAGTTTGGAGAAGGCGACGGCACCCCACTCCAGTACTCTTGCCTGGAAAATCCCATGGATGGAGGAGCCTGGTAGGCTGCAGTCCATGGGGTCGCTACGAGTTGGACACGACTGAGCGACTACACTTTTCACTTTCATACATTGGAGAAGGAAATGGCAACCCATTCCAGTGTTCTTGCCTGGAGAATCCCAGGGACGGGGGAGCCTGGTGGGCTGCTGTCTATGGGATCGCATAGAGTCGGACACAACTGAAGCGACTTAGCAGCAGCAGTCACAAAGGCCTGCCCAGCTTCAAGGGGGAAAAGCATAGCTTCTGCTGTTTGATAGGGGGCATCAAGATTCTAGAAGAGCATTTGGGTAAGAAATACATTGTGGCTGCTTGCCACACTTATTATGCTGGGGAGTGAGATTTTATTCAGCCAAGTTCATTTAAGAAGCTGTCTTCATTAAATGATCAAAAGGAATTTGATATCTCAAAGTCAGTGCAAAATTTTCTACTCATTTAAGAAAACCATAATTAGGCAAATTATTATCCTGTAACAACCAGAACAAAATCTATAGCAAAATAAGTCCTGAAGGGGGTGTTTAGAGAAGAGAAAGAAGTCATAGTCTGATAAGACAGAAGTGAGACTCAATACCCTCCATGTGTGCAGTGAACACTTGTTGAAGGCCTTCACTATTTCAAGCCCCATTCAACTCACTAAGAAGATAAAAGTGAACATTTATGTTCCCAAGGAAATTAACAGTGGTGGGGGGTGGTGATGGTGGCATAAGGCTGGGAGGTGAGATAAGAAACATCTATACATTTTCAAGTCATTACTATAGACCCAATGGTAGAGATGGGAACAGTGCTTCAGAAGTACCTAGAAAATGTCATTCTACTTGAGACAGCTGTGAAAGATGGCAGGAATTTGTCATGAATCTAAACCTACCAAAGATCATGAGTCAGTTTCCTGATAGAGGCAGAGCTGCAGACCCAGCTATCCTGATTTGGAGTCAGTGCTCATTGTATGACACCACATAATGTTTCAGGTTGAATTGGGTTGTATAGGGTATGAGTGTGCTGGAAGTTCAGGTGTTAACATTTCTTCTGCCATTGTGTCTGCTCCAGACCTCAAGGAGATTCAGCTCAAGGTCTTAGTTCAGTTCAGTTCAGTCTCAGAGTCATGTCCGACTCTTTGTGACCCCATGAGTTGCAGCATGCCAGGCTTCCTTGTCCATCACCAACTCCCAGAGTTCACTCAAACTCATGTCCATTGAGTTGGTGATGCCATTCAGCCATCNCCCATCTCTTTCAGAATTGTCCACAGTTTATTGTGATCCACACAGTCAAAGGCTTTGGCATAGTCAATAAAGCAGAAATAGATGTTTTTCTGGAATTCCCTTGCTTTTTCCATGATCCAGCGGATGTTGGCAATTTGATCTCTGGTTCCTCTGCCTTTTCTAAAACCTGTGGTTAGACCTTGACAAATGGGGCAAGCTTGAAAATAGACCTGTTCATATTAAGCAGGAATTTCCTTGAATTGGAGAGTTTGTATCTACTGACTGAACTGTTGCAAGCATTGGTAACAAGATACTATATAGATTTGTTTCCATTTTATTGCTTTCCTTTCTATTATCAATATTCTGAGAGAAACAGTAATAATTATCATATGGCCAAAAGGTGGGCAGGAAAAAATAAAGATATGGCTAAGTTGACAGTTCAGAAATTAGGAGTTAACTAAACAATGATGGGTATGAGAACTCATATATTCATGATCTTGGAAACAATTGTCTCTACATATTCAACACAGAATTTTTTTTCTCCCCCATCTTTTATAAGCTTTGTGTGTTTTGTCCAGAGTCCTTCGTCTGACCAAGATAAAGAACAGGGGCAGAGATTACTTTACTTTGGCAAAAAACCTGGTATTTTTGCTTACCTTAAAGGTATCTAAAAATTCTTGAAATGGAAAACTTTTAAATTAAGCTGATTTTAATTTGAAAAGTGGCTTATCCCTCACGAAGTGATTATAGGAGAAATTAAATGAATTTAAGAGAAAAAGAAAAATATTCTTAAATGCAACAAGTGATAACTGGGCTTGGAAACACTGAAAATGTCTACAACCCCTGACATATTGGGTGGGAGATGAAAAGCTTTAAGAAATCATGGACTCATGATGACGTTTCTTGCATCTGGAAGCTTTACTTAACCTAAATTCCTACTCTGCTTTCCCCCACTTTGCCTTAACACAGTCTTCTGAACCGTTTTCTGTTCTTACATCATCTCATTATTGTCCTGAGAGCTGAGAAGAACTTGATGGGCCTTCCTAAGCCTGTGACTGTTAACAGAGGTCAGAGCACCAGCCCATTTCAATGATTTTCATGCTGTAAATAATGTGATTTTGTAACAAGATGGCGGTTGCTGGCCAAGTATGAAAAAGCATGCTAGTTTTAATAGAAAACTCTATTTTTCAAGTGCATTTCACAGTTTATAGAGTGAGAAGTGCCTAATTCTCACCATGTGAACTTCCAGATTGCTTACGTTGAGTAGCGCAGATGTAGCTGTCTTGAGAACCTTTGAAGCCAAAATCCAGCTTTTATCTCAAAACATCTTACTTTTATAATAACGTATATGAGCAGCAGTGATCTGTCTTAGCATCATGGACAAGTTTTCCATCACCAGTGAACCCATGTGTTGAGTGGCATAGCATGTGTAACATCATGCCTGTTTGATTCTAAAAGTTTGCACTACAGTCTGTAGATAAAAGGACTTAGGCCTATTTGGCAGCTGTTAAATCACAAAGGCTGTTGGATGGTGAATCAGATGTAGAAAATATTTGTTTAGTGGTCTAGTGGACTTGAATTCTATACCATATATTGTGTAGATTTTTATGGTGGATGATATCCCAGAAAAATTCTGAAACATTGAGTTGATTAATTAATTGCTTAATTAAATGACTTCTTGTGGTTTTTAGGGTAAAGTCTATAGTTTCCAAGTAATATACTAGTCCTTGCAAGTCTCTCTAGACTCATTTGACCCATTCTTCCCTCTCTGTCTGTGTGCAAGCTGTGATAGACTTAGAGCTATAATAGACTTCATTTCTTGAGTGTTGTATGCTCTGTCCTGCCCTAGGATTTGCACTTGCTGTTTCCTCTGGCTGAAAACTTCTCTTCCTCTTGGTCCCCTGAAAGTGAAAGTCACTCAGTCCTGTCTGACTGTTTGCAATCCCATGGACGATACAGTCCATGGAATTCTCCAGGCCAGATACTGGAGTGGGTAGCCCTGCCCTTCTCCAGAGGATCTTCCCAACCCAGGGATCNCTGAAAACTTCTCTTCCTCTTGGTCCCCTGAAAGTGAAAGTCACTCAGTCCTGTCTGACTGTTTGCAATCCCATGGACGATACAGTCCATGGAATTCTCCAGGCCAGATACTGGAGTGGGTAGCCCTGCCCTTCTCCAGAGGATCTTCCCAACCCAGGGATCGAACCCAGGTCTACCACATTGCAGGCAGATTCTTTACCAGCTGAGCCACCAGGGAAGCCCAAGAATACTGGAGTGGGTAGCCTATCCATTCTCCAGCAGATCATCCCAACCCAGGAACTGAACTGGGGTCTCCTGCATTGCAGGCAGATTCTTTACCAGCTGGGCTACCAGGGAAGCCCTAGTTTACTATTACTCATCCTTTAGATTTTGGCTCAGATGCCACTTCTGCTAGGAAACTGTTCCTTATATAGCATTGTACACTCTAGTCACACTGTACACTTTCTTTCATAGTGTCTGGAGCAGTGTGTAATTATTCACTTACTTGTATATCTATTTGATTGGTGTTTGGCTCCTATACAGGACTCCATGAGAATAGACACCATGTTTCTTTTGCTTATCATTTATATTGTCAGTGTCTAGTAAAGTGCCTGGTTCATGGGTAGTGGTCCACAAATGTTTATTGAATAAAAATATTGCATCAAGCACCTAACAGAATGGCTGGTGCTATTCTAACTAGAATAGCTAGCTTTACAAGTGTCTCTAACACCTGGAGGGTTAGTTGTCCTCTCTAATCCAAACAGGGTAGAAGCTGGGGTGACTGGAGTGGGGTTCAATTTTTCTCACGGTTACAATTTCCTACCTCACTTTACAAAGGGTCCGACAACCCACTGGAGAGAAATGTGAACTCAACCAGACTGATAAAAATATGTGGGACTAGGGTAACTAAAGAGTAGTTTGCTGTTGGGTTATTTAGAGACCAGAAGACCTCTGAAGAGGGCTCCCCAAAGTGGAAGAGGAGGCTGGCTCACAGAGTGGACCCAGCCCTGCCTGAAGGTCAGAGGCTGGAAGTACAACAGCTGACTGTCATGGAATCCATTTCAACTCAAGCATCCAGGGAAAGGGTCAGCCTGTTGATAGGAAGACAAGTCACGTTCTCGAACTCGAACTAAAGGTGATACAGAGAGAAGAGTCTCTCACTCAGCCGTCAAATGACATGCCAGTTTCACTGTCAGAATTTTGAGGGAGCAGTGTCACAGAGGCAGAATCTCTGACCCGAGTTGTCTTCTGAGATTTTGTGTGGTCCTGCGTCGCTTGATAGTGATGGAGGACTATGGCCAGGTATATTTGCTCTGAGGATTCCTCCATAGATTTGTGGCTGAAGGGAGATTAAGTTTCCACATCCTTTGGGATCAAAGACAATTACTGTTAACACTGGCGTGGAACTATCTGTTGTGCTCAGTTGCTCTGTCATTTCTGACTCTGTGTGACCCCGTGGGCTGTAGCCTGCCAAGCCTGTCTGTCCATGGGCAAGAATACTGGAGCAGGTTGCCATTTCCTTCTCCAGGGGATCTTCCTGATCCAGGGATTGAACCCACATCTCTTATGTTTCCTGCATTGCAGGTGGTTCTTTACCCCTAGTGCCAGCTGGAAAGCCCTGTGTCTATCTGTAGTCACTGTTTAGTGATGCCTGAGATACTTGGGCTCCATCTGGAATAATAAGATTAATGAGGCAGATTCTCTCAACAGGCATGTTCCATGAGGCATAAGGGCTTAGGGCTGTAGGAGAGGGGATACATTATCTTTTATTTGTGTGTGGAATTTTCACTTTTTCTTAATTAAGAGACTCTATTTTGAACACAATCCTCTCTTAAGGTTCTGATCAATTTGTGCATATAAATAGAAATAACTTAGGCTTCCATAGTGAAATAGATAAAAAGAATTGGAGTAGAGTCAGGAGACATGAGTAAAAGATAAACAAATCTACCTAGTGAATATCTGGGACTTCCCTAGTGGCTCAGCAGTAAAGAATCCACCTGCCAAGTAGGAGAGAGATGCAGGTTCAATCCCTAGGTCAGGAAGATCCCTTGGAGAAGAAAATGGCAACCCACTCCAGTATTCTTGCCTGGGAAATCTCATGGAGATTACAGTTCATGGGGTTGCAAACAGTTAAACATGAGCTTAGTGACGAAAAACTTTCACTTTTCACTTTCATGCATTGGAGAAGGAAATGGCAACCCACTCCAGTGTTCTTGCCTGGAGAATCCTAGGGACAGAGGAGCCTGTTGAGTGCCATCTATGGGGTCACACAGAGTCGGACACGACTGATGTGACTTAGCAGCAGCAGCGACTAAAAAAAAAACCAACCACCACAACAAGTGAATATTTACTTAAATTTAACATTTTGCAGGATGCTGGGGATGTGATGGTGCCTTAATGAGGCTTATAAACTAGTGAGGAAGATATACATTAAAATCAATTGTACCGTCTTGTAAAATTAAAAAAAAACTACAAGAATATATGTAAAATTATTTGAGTGGTAAGTGCTATGAAGTTAATGGTTTGGGCAGAGCCTTGAACAGGGGAATGTAGCTTAGGGAGGTTAAGCAAGGCTTCCTGGATGAGAATAATGCTCTATGTAAGGATTTGAACTGGGGATGCAGGCAGCTGGCAGAATGTTTTATAAAGTGGGATCAGCAAGGCCAAAAGCTCAATGATGAGAGGAGGCAAAGATTTCTCAATCTTACCTCTACCAGTAAAACCAGAGTATTGAACAAGGTGATTCTTTTACTTCTTTTTCAACCTAACAGCCTATGAGTTGTTTATTTGAATACATTTGAAGATATATTTTCTGATCATGCGTGAGAACATGAGTTTGATTGTTTCCTCCACCACATCCTAGCTTTAAACTTCCTCTGCTATAAAATAGGCATAAAGATATATGTTTTACCCACATTCTGAAGTTACTGTGTGGATCAAAATAATATAGCTCATATATCACCCTATAAATGTAAGATGCTTCCTTTAAGTTCATGTACAATTTCAACCTGATAAATCTGAAGGCAGACATTCTAGGTCAGGTGCACTGGGTTGTGATTCTCACCAGGTGGTGAAAGTGGCATAATTTAATGCCTTGCTCTTTGGGGAAATGTTTCAGAATTCTCATGGTGGACAAGTGGTGTCACTCAGGGAACTAAGAATAGAGATCTGTCATAACCTACAAATACAGTCAAGGGCCCTTTAACATTGGAATTGCAAAACAATTTTCCTGTGGCCTTTTACCACAGTATATATTATTAAGTGAATAAACTTTGAAACTAACGCTTATTAAAATATTTTTTCATGGAAAAAAATCTCTTCAAAGGCCTCACTGGAAAAAATGAATGTGGAAGATAGACTATAGAAATGGATGATGGATAAGGAGTCTTAAGACCTCACTCTGGTTGGGGTTCGGTTATCAATGAGGAGGTTGGCATAAATAATATGCAAGCCCTCAGGAGCACATCTTTTCTGTTTGAAGTTTTATTTGGTGTCACATGTTCTTTTGGCTATCTCCATCTGCAGTTTGTCTCAGCTTTCACCAGGCTTTGAATACTAATGAGGCATTCATTTCACATCTCACCACTGTTGAGCCTCCACTAATTTACAAAGAAAGTCTCAATTTTTTTTCCCCTGGGAGGCCCTCTTCAACTAATTCCATGGTGCCCAGAAATCAGTCATTAATTCTAAGCTAGCAGTGGAGCAGAAACCCAGAGTTGCCCCTCAAGCCCCGATCCTGAAACTTCTGCACTGATGTCATTGGCACAGAAAGGACATCAGTGGTGAGCACAGAGCCGGGATGGCTCAGGCTGGCCCCCGCCCTGGGAAGGGCTTCAGTGCTGGACCACCTCTACTCTAAGTCAGACTTCAATCATGCTGTGTTACAAGTGATAACACACAATAGGAGACAAAGAGCAGAGCTAAATTACCTCCTGTTGGGAGGTGTGCGAAGCTGCATATATAGAAAAATTGGAAGTAAGGAAGTGTTAGTCTCTCAGTTGTGTCTGACTCTTGGCAACCCCATGGACTGAAGCCTACCAGGTTCTTCTGTCCATTGAATTCTCCGGGCAAGAATACTGGAGTGGGTTGCCATTCCCTTTTCTGGGGCATCTTCCCGACTCAGGGATCAAGCCTCAATCTCTTACAGGCAGATTCTTTACCGTCTGAGCCACTAGGGAAGCCATTCAAACCCAGTTTTGAAGGATGGACATTATTTTGATGGGCTAAGTGAAAATAAAATGCATTTAGGGTAGAGGGGACATATAGGAAAAGGAGACAAAAACATGAAAATAAGCAAAATTTGTTGCAACAGTAGGCCAGATTGGTTGAAAGGTCAGGGGTTCAGGAGGTGTACTACTGAAAAGTTTGGAAAATGTTGAGTGAAGAAGAGATATTTGAAAGTCAAACGAGAATTTGGACTTTATTTTATTCACCTGTGTTGCCATTGACTGCAGTTCTGCAGAGGAGTGATCTGCGTTAGGATCCCTCTAGCAGGGAGGGGACTGACAGGGAGAAGATTTTATTAGCAGAGGTATGGAAATACAATGTGAGCTACAAAGTGGAGCCACCTGTAATTTCACATTTCCTAGTAGCCACATGTATAAGTTTTGTATTTCTACTCTAACAAGCTACCATAAATTTAGTGCCCTAAACAATATGAACTTAATCTCTTAAAGTTCTGGAGGTCAAAAGTCTAAAATCAAGCTGTTGACCGGACTGCTTTCCTTTTGGATTCTTCAGGCTAGAATCTGTTTCCCTGACAACTCTGACTTAAGGGAACTCCTGTGTTTTTTGGGTCAGAACCCCTTCCCCTATCTTCAGAGCGAGTAGTTTAGCATCTTCTGTAGTCCACTCTCCCTCTGTCTCCCTCTAGTAAGGGCCCTTGTGATTGCACTAGGCTTAACTGAATAATCCAGGACAATCTCCCCACCTCAAGATCTTTAACTCTATCATATCTTCAAAGTCCCTTTTGCCCTGCTAGATAAATACTCCTAGCTTCTAGGGATTTGGATTTTGATGTTGTTGGGAGGCCATTATTCAGCCACATTAAAATATATAAAATGAAACTAGTGAAATATTGCACAATATTAACTTCAACCCAATATATTAAAAACATAATAATTTCAACATGTAGCCATTATACAAGTTATTAATTATATTCTCTTTTTAATACTGAGTCTCGAATACAGCAGGACTTGGTACTCACAGCATGTCTCATTTCAGATGAGACACAGTTCAAGGACTCCATCTCCATGTGTGGCTCGTGGCTGCAGTGTTGGGCAGAACAGTTCTAGAAGGAGGGTGATTTGCTGAAAGATGGAAATCTAGGTGGGCTGCAATAGAAGAGGTGAAGGGAACAAAGGTGACAGACCTTGAAATCAACATTAAGTAACTGTTGGGATATGCTAGGAAGAGGTGGAAAGAGCTGAGTGACAGAGATGGTGGCTGTTACCTACAGTCACACTGATGGGAATTTTTCTTTCTTTGACCAGAAGTGTATGAGTCCTGTTTCAGATAAATGAATGAACTGTCCAGTAGAAAGTTAGAAACAGGGGCCTAGAAGTCAGGAGAGGGTTTGGGCTGGTGGCTTACGCTTAGAATTACTTTGTGAGAGATGGCTGGATCCATGATGATGGCTGAGACCCAGAACCTTGGAAATGTCCATGAGAATGGAGCAGATGGAAGAAGGGAGAGTGAGGAGAAAGTGGGGGAAGCAAGGGCACTCCTAAGATTAGAGGAAGGAGAAATGGTAGCAGCAGGCAGGGGGCGGGGCTTTTCCAATGCCCAGTAGTATTTCTGAGATAACCATGATGAGTCTCCTTGTAGGTTGGAGTCCCTGCTTCAGATCTGAGGTCATTTATTCAGCCTCCCACGCAGAGGTACTTTTCAGTCTTCAGTGGGAGTGGGAAGATGCTTGTTTACAAAACTGTTCATCTATAAAGAATAACTTTATGGCTGTATCTACCAAGATGGGTTTGGCATTCGACAATTATGTGGTTAAACTGATGAATATAGATAGCAGAAGGGGACATTTCAGGCTTCTCTCTTCTCAACCCCAAAGGATTTTTTTCTATAGAAAAACTAACAGAATAATTACCAGGTCTTCCTTCAATATGAAAGTGTTTAAATGATCTATCATCTCTTTGGAACAAATCCTATTTCCTTTCTAAATTTCTGCTTTTAATCTCTTAAAGAGGCACTTCTGTGCAAGTTAAGCATTGAGTTTGTAAGTCAAACTACCAGGGTTCAAATCCCAGCTCTCACTCTTATTAACTGTCTTTGAACTAGTTACTTAATCTTTTTGTGCCTCTGTTTCTCATCAGAAAAATATGGACAATCCCTACCTTGGCATTGCTGTGAGAATTAAATGTATATGTATATTTATATCTATACACATTGCTCTCCTCTGAACCCTCTCCAAAAGTTTAGAACATTCTGTCTCCATTTTAACAATATGGAATGACTCCTTTGGTGATTAGATATTTTATTTGTCTTATTAGCTTAAATCATCCCATTCCTAGTCCCTCCCAATCCAACTCTCCCATCTCTGGCTCTGTGTTAAAATGCTTGAAGATATTTGCTGAACTTTACCTATAACATCATGTTTAGTTACAGATAATTCTAACAGCCAAACAAAGCCTACATTGATTAATTCCTGGTATAACTGACTCAAGATAGATTTAAAAAATTAAAAAGGACAAAGGTGAAAAATAAGATTAAACATATCTAAGGAAGAAGCACAAGCTGGAATCAAGATTGCTGGGAGAAATATCAATAACTTCAGATATGCAGATGACACCACCCTTATGGCAGAAAGTGAAGAGGGACTAAAAAGCCTCCTGATGAAAGTGAAAGAGGAGAGTGAAAAAGTTGGCTTAAAGCTCAACATTCAGATAATGAAGATCATGGCATCTGGTCCCATCACTTCATGGGAAATAGATGGGGAAACAGTGGAAACAGTGTCAGACTTTATTTTTGGGGGCTCCAAAATCACTGCAGATGGTGACTGCAGCCATGAAATTAAAAGACGCTTACTCCTTGGAAGGAAAGTTATGACCAGCCTAGGTAGCATATTCAGAAGCAGAGACATTACTTTGCCGACTAAGGTCCATCTAGTCAAGGCTATGGTTTTTCCAGTAGTCATGTATGGATGTGAGAGTTGGACTGTGAAGAAATCTGAGCACCGAAGAATTGATGCTTTTGAATTGTTGTGTTGGAGAAGACTCTTGAGAGTCCCTTGGATTGCAAGGAGATCCAACCAGTCCAATCTGAAGGAGATCAGCCCTGGGATTTCTTTGGAAGGAATGATGCTGAAGCTGAAGCTCCAGTACTTTGGCCACCTCATGCGAAGAGTTGACTCATTGGAAAAGACTCTGATGCTGGGAGGGACTGGGGGCAGGAGGAGAAGGAGACGACAGAGGATGAGCTGGCTGGATGGCATCACTGACTCGATGGACGTGAGTCTGAGTGAACTCTGGGAGTTGGTGATGGACAGGGAGGCCTGGTGAGCTGTGATTCATGGGGTCTCCAAGAGTCAGACATGACTGAGCGACTGAACCGAACTGAAATCAATATTGCTATATTGTGCAACTATTTCTTCGTTTTATGATCTTATTAAAGCCAAAGAATAAAGGCAAAAACTTTGCAGAATTAAAACACTTCTGTAAGAACTAAGCAGAATTTACCAATAGATGGTTCCTTCACACTTTTCCAGAAAATTATTTCTTACATATTGGTACTAAGCATATTGAGATGGGAAGCCATCTGAATATCTTCAAGTTTTATTGTCTGATTTATTTGCATCAAAAATAGCTCTTATGGATAGAAATAGGAAAATTCTGTTATTCTCATAACTTATTCTGTATTAAGATTCAAATGAAAATGTATATATACTCAAGCACACATTTTAATGTTCGGGATGATCTTTCTCATCCTAGAGTTTTGCTTTATTTTTTGTTTTTAGTTCTTGGTCCTCTTACTTACCTAGGAAATAGATGGATGGCTGCTTCCTGTAGAGCTCTCTACTCTTAAATCTCTTTGGTCTCCTTCTGTAGATGACACTTTTTTTTTCTGAGTCTAGAATATCAGTGTTGAAGAACACTGAACATTGTAGTTCCTGAAAATGATCTCAGGATGTACAATAATACTATTTAGAGTTTTGTTGAACATTTTGGTCATTAATAATGGAGACCAGTGGTTCTTAATCAGGGGAAATTTTGTCCTCCAAGGGACATTCAACAACATCTGGAGACATTTTGGTTTTCATGATTGGGGAAGGACACGGCTACTGCATTTCTTGTGTGGAGGCAGAGTTGCAGCCACATGTTTCGCAACAGACAGGACAGTCCCCCTTTATCCCAACAAAGAATTATCCAACCCTAAATGTCAGTAGTGCAGAGGTTGAGAAGCCCTGCTCTAGATTAAGTTCTAGAGAGAAAAGGAGGGTCCCAAAACAGGGGTGGAGGAATAAAAGCATAAGAGGAGGTCATGACAGGGGTCATATTTATTTTCAAGATTAGCTTTTATGCTTTTGCTATGTTTCTAGCCAGTATAACATTAAATACTACTGTCCTAGGAGGCATTGGAATCTATGGCCATTCCAGGCAGCTCTATAACCTGTCATTTTCTTTTTATGGAAGTTTATAATTTGTGAGTTTCAGAAAAACATCTACTTCTGCTTCACTGACTACACTAAAGTCATTGACTGTGTGGATCACAACAAACTGTGGGAAATTCTTAAAGAGATTAGAATACCAGATCACGTTACCTGTCTCTTGAGAAACCTGAATGCAGGTCAAGAGCAACAAGTGAAAACTGGATATGCAACAACTGACTGGTTCAAAACTGGGAAAGAGTACTACAAGACTGTGTATTGTCACCCTGCTTATT
Source organism: Neotragus moschatus (assembly GCA_006410615.1). Taxonomy (NCBI): domain Eukaryota; kingdom Metazoa; phylum Chordata; class Mammalia; order Artiodactyla; family Bovidae; genus Neotragus; species Neotragus moschatus. The sequence goes on along the minus strand of SJYA01000761.1, from coordinate 206,743 downwards.
TAACTTCTATGCAGAGTATATAGTATGAAATCTTGGGCTGGATGAATCATAAGCTGGAATCAAGATTGCTGGGAGAAATAGCAACAATCTCAGATATTCAGATGATACCACTCTAATGGCAGAAAGCAAAGAACTAAAGAGCCTCTTGATAAGAGTGAAAGAGGAGAGTGAAAAAGCTGGCCAGAAACTAGCATCAAATGACTAAGATCATGGCATCTGGTCCCATCACTTCATAGAAAATAGAAGGGGAAAAAGTGAACACAGTGAGAGATTTTATTTTCTTGGGCTCCAAAATCACTGCGGATGGTGACTGCAGTCATGAAATTAAAAGATGCTTGCATCTTGGAAGGAAAGCTATGACAAACCTAGAGAGTGTATTAAAAAGCAGAGATACCACCTTGCAGACAAAGGTCTGTATAGTCAAAGCTATGGTTTTTCTAGTAGTTATGTATGGATGTGAGAATTGGACCACAAAGAAGGCTGAGCACCAAAGAATTCATACCTTCAAACTGTGGTGCTGGAGAAGACTCTTGAGAATCTCTTGGAATGCAAGGAGATCAAACCAGACAATTCTAAAGGCAATCAACCCTGAATATTCATTGGAAGAACTAATACTGAAGCTCTAATACTTTGGCCACCTGATGGGAAGAGCCAACTCACTGGAAAAGACCCTGATGCTGGGAAAGATTGAAGGCAAAAGGAGAAGGGTGCAGCAGAGGATGAGGTGGTTAGATAGCCTCACTGACTCAATGAACATGAATTTGAGCAAACTCTGGGAGATAGTGATGGACAGAGGAAGTGGCCATGCTGCAGTCCAATGGGTTGCAGAGTCAGAAATGACTCAGTGACTGAACAACAGTATATTATTTGAGTATATTCAGGAGATCCTGCAATCAACCAGCTATTGTGGTCAATTATCTGGGTATAGTCTTCCCTTGACATACATAAAAAGAGGCAAACTAATTCCCAAGATTGAAATGATTTCACTTCAAAAAAAATCAATCCTATGGGAAGGTGGCTGTCAGAAGTTATAGAATGGCTTAGAGGATCAGGGAGGGGAATGGTGTGATTATTTTATTTAATACAAAGATTAATTTAAAAAAGGATATAAAGTGTCCAACATAGTACAGTATATCACATGTGGTAAAATCCCAGAAAATTTCAGTTATTTTAATTCTGTAAATTTAGGATCTGAGATGTAAATGGGATAATTCACATAATAAGAGGAAAGGAATTTTATGCTCATTTCCTAGGTAAAGAGCAGGGAAAAGTTCAGCCACAAAAATGCCCTTCTCCTTTGCATTGGTTGCTGCTGCTTGCCTTCACATTGGTTACTATGTTGAATACACCCACTCATTTGATCTAGATTTTTTTAAATAAAGCTCTGGCTGTTTCCCTAATAGACAAACCATAACCATGATGAAACAGGCTAAGGAGTCTTTCCTTCTGTCCACGATCTCTTGACCATATTTTCACTTTTTTGAGTTTTCCTCTCAATCTGGGAACATCAGAAACTAAAGGTCTCTGTAGGCATCAGAAGAGACAATCCAGCTGGATGGTAGTGAGGTAATTAGCTGGAGAACCTAGATTCCAATCATGGTTTTTGTCTCTGAAGTTATATGACCCTAGACTCTGTGATACTTAACCTTTTGTTTACCTCTGACCTCAGCTTGACCATAACGGTTATTAGGAAATTCACCACCATCCAAAAGGAATGTTTGGAAGGTTAATGACATAATTGTATCTAATCCTGATGATGAGGAGAGAGTAAATATCTGCATTTTGGAAATGTATAATAAGTCTACCAGGTAAATTTTATTTCATTTATTGAACTAAATATATCCAAAAGGGAAACCATATGAAGAGCTTTCAGTTTAACAATTTTGTTCTTTTTAGTGGCCTGAGAGAGTTCCAGAGCTTCTAAAGTAGGGCACATATGTTCTCAGCACAACTGGAAGTTTTTATGTTAAAGGGTTGTGAGTTTCCTGCAAGGCAATTATGCAGTTAGATTAACAGACAGCATTTTCCTTGCTCCCTCCCCTGAGCAAATTACCACACCTGTCTCCAGAGCAGAGAAACAGATTTTTTCAGCTTATTTTTTACTTTTTCTGGATTAAAGATCTCACAGATCACTTCCTCTACCTGACACTGCATTAGAGTAGCAAGGTGAGCCAAAAATCTAGACTCTACATGGCCTGTGTGTGAGAAGGTACCCTCTTAACTCCCGAAATCTCTGTTGTCTGAGATCAAATATTTATTGGACCTGAAGAATAAGGGAAGGATGGAGGGCCTCAATATGAGGATGGGGCCTGGTTACCTGGAGAACGTAGGGAAAATGGGGGAGGAATGCAAGCCAATCCGAGCTCCCTGGTGTCAGCTGTGAACTTTGAGCAAAGAATTTACTCTACATAATTAAAAAGACGAAATATTTATGAGCAAGTACTATTTTCTGAGCATGATGTGAGGTATTTTCACATATATTATTCTGGCTTAAGCTTTGCATCAGTTTCCTGAAAGGTATTATTATCACCGTTCTTAGTGATTAGTTAAGAGTGGTTGAATTGCTTGCCCAAGGTCACACAGCTCATAAATAAGAGCCAGGATTCAAATCCAGATTAGCCTGATGCCTAAATCCATGCTCTTTTTCATAAACCACCATCCTTTTGCAAATGGCATAACTTTCTCCCATTTCTCTTCTTCTCAGTTGTCACATCCCTTCTTGACTTTTCTAAGGATTTTGGAAAATTCAGTTGTACACATGAACATGGGAAGATGGAGACAGCAAGTTTTTGCAAACAATGGTAACCATTACTGCAAATACCATTGTACTTGTAGTTTGTAAAGTGCTTAGTATATGAATGCAACCCTATTATTACCTAGTAATAGTGTGTATTATTATAATAACATACAATTATTTAGCTTGGGTAAAATTAGAATGGTATATATTTAAGATGTCATCCAGGTTCTATTTTTCAAGACCTTCTGGAATATACTGTTTCATTTAATAAATTGCATCGTAATCTGTAACATATAGGAAGTTGATTTGCATTAAAAATTCACCTTTAGTTAGGAATTTCCTGTTTTAGTAAGATTTGCCAATTTGAATTTATTAACAATGAAAATGCATTAATCAAATAACATACAAATCTCATATAGTTCTTGATATGAGGAGTATCCATGGGAACAATTTGGCCCAGCTAGCTAAATGTTTGATGTGTCTGAGAGAGAAAAAGTTGCTTTGAGATGTGTCTGCCCCCAGCTTCAGACTACTGGGCAGCAAGCCCAGAGACCAGGTGCTGACATGCAGAGACCACCAAAACCACCAAACCTTTCCCATTGCAGTGAGCAAACAAGTAGCTCTGATAGTGCATAAAATACTCAGTTCACCAGGCAATAATTCTTCTGCTCTTTTGCTAAACCCTTGACTTTTAAGGGATGTCTCTCCTTCCCCTCTGTGCCCATTAGAATATTCATTAGAAGTTGCTAAGGCCAGTAGATATCATTCTGCAATGTCTGAGCAATGGTAGTTAAAAAAATTGGTGGTTAATAGTTTTGAAATAAGAACCCCAAATCAGTTTTCTATTTTTTTAAAATTTCATGGTTTTGAGAAATTAATGATTCTCTGATTTTATTTATTTGATGAACACATATTTATTGGTCAGTTATGATGCCTCCAATCCTTTACAAGCTTATAATGAGATATACAAGTAAATTCAATGTAATATACAAGCAACCTGAATACAAGGGAGTATGTAATTTGTAGTATGTACTATATTACCAGCCACTATAATTTATTTTAGTCAAGTTTTGCTGCTTACACATTGTGTGCGAGATTTAAAGCTGGGTTCTGGGGATATCAATATGAACTGAAAATTGATTCTAAGCCCTTCTTCATTTATCAGATAGCCAGAGTTATGATAAAAAAAATGTCTTTTAATGGGTGATAGTTACAGATGAAATTTATATATTTAGGATAAGTTTAGTTTTTAATATGATATTTGAGGAAGATATAAAACTATGAAATGTCAATCATCAGTCTGAGAGTCAGCATATTCAAGGAAATGCTGAGATTCCTTGCTCTTCAGAAATCCTGGCTTGGTGCTATGCCAGTTTCTGCTCCTATTTGCTTAAGAATATCCTGTCTAATTTCTGGCTCCCTCCAGTTTGTAAGTCTCCAGGGAAGCTGCTTGTTTGCTAGTAGAGGAGAAAGGGAGGGTATGTCATCTGAGCATCACCCTTGAGGAGGTGCCAGGGCTGACTTGAGTTCCTGGGAACCATTCAGGGCATGAGGATTTACTAGGGCTTGGACCTTATCCACCATTGTAGCCAGGGGCCTAGAATCAAATTAGATAATGGAGACGGATTCAGCTTGCCCAAGGGTTTGGCAAGAAGGTGAGTGTCTGTGCGCCTGCTGGTGCATTGTGTTGGCTCTGTGCCTGCTGCAGAGAATGCTCCAAAGTTGCTGTTGATTAATACGCACGCAATCATTGGACCCCCATCCAAGGGATGTGGTTCAGGGCCCTGTATGATGCAGGTGGGGCTGGGACCTCCCCTGCCTCCCCTTTCTCTTTTCAGGCTTCTTCCCTCAGTTGTTTGCCCTGTGGGGCAGGGTGCAAATTCTTTTTGGTTGCTGGTTGCCCCCAGGGACAGGGTGAGTCTTGTTAAGCAAGGAAGAAGCCAGTGAATCTAGCTTTTGTTTTGCAATCCTTTGGGACAGGCTTATAACAGAGGATTTCATGATGAGTAAATTTTGGTCGTTCTAAAAGAAAAATACATCTACTGATGTATTTGTCTCCTGGCCGTGGTTTCTGATGTCATATTAAATTACATTAAGAGCCCTTCTCTCATTGCCACTGGTCTTTTAGTATTCACTAGACATTTAGAAAGATGATATGTGGGTGAAAGATAAAAAGCTGAATGATGGTCACTGCCTTGGGGAAGATGTTCTCACAGGGAGGAAGTGCACAGCTGGGCAGAGCAGGAAGGTCATTTTTTGGGCAGGGAGATGGTTGGAATTCTCTCTTCTGCGGCTCTGCTGTCTCTCTCAAAGTGTAGCTTAGCATTGCCAGACTAGTTATTTTAAGCTCTCACAAACAATCTCATAGGTTTATTTTTGCCCTTGGCTCTAGTAAATTGGGGCCCCCGTGCAGTGTGCTCTTGGCGTTAAAATGGATTTGAGCTGCTTAAGGACTGGGGATATGGAGGGTTGGCACACTGGGGAGGGCAGACAATAAGATAGGACCATTCAAGATTAGAGCATTAAGGATGCCTCTTTGGGAATCTACAGGGCTACCAATAGAGTTTTGTAATGTGTGAATGTTAGCATTGATTTGAAAGCCTTTCTGATACTCGCAGTAAAGGAGATCTTTTCAGACTGCTTTGTATTTTCTTTTGCTCTCTTGTTTGAAAATTCATATTTCCCCTTTATGATAGGCTTTTAATCTATCTATCCATCTATCTGTTTATTAATTCTATCAGTTAGTTTCGGAGAGAGGTTTCAGTAGGGAGAGAAAGATGTTGAGAAAGCTATTTTGAGCACACTGCTTATGAGTTTCAGTCAGTGGAAAAAGCAGCACGCAGGAGGGGATAGTGCTGGTCTGTTATTAGAGCACCTAAATTGCTCATAAGAAACCAGCACAGACGGTGGGCTGCAGTTTCCCCTCCATCTGGAGCCCGTGGGACACACTAGGCTGAGGTAAAACAGTCCTCATTCTTACCATGTGTGAGTCCTCTGTAATAGACAGGGGCAAAGGCAGTCTCAAAATGAGTAGATGGATTAATTTGAAGGAATCTGGACTAGGTTATTTCCTTCCTGAATGGCTTACGATTCCCTCAAATCTCATTGCTAGGATGTTTTTCTCTGGCTTATGACCTTGCTAATATCCCATAGCTGCCTTGTCAGGTGTTTACACCTTAAGTGCGAATTAGTTTATTGGCTTCTTTCCTTAGATCTGGAGAGAATGAGGAGTAGATGATGAGAAAGAGAGAGGGCAAAGGGAAAAAGGGTAAGAAAGTGGATGCCTGGGTGTACTGTAGCTCAACCTCTACTTGAAAATTTTGCCAAGGAGTGGTCGTGCCTGTGGGCTCTGCCTCAGGGCCTGCCAGCTGCAACCATTTCCTGTGCCCTTCAGCAGTTCTCCAAACAGAACCATCTTTCCATTCTTGAGATGTGACATCTGTTTTAAATTATGTCAATTGTACTTAGATAGTCAAGTGATTGACACCTTCTTCGGAATATGTGTGGAAACCACAGTAAAAGTGATGAGCCAGATGCTTCCAGGAGAGTAAATTACTCCCTGCGTGTAAGTTAGCTATGGTGTTGCTGCATTCACTTTTTTAGGTCACCAATAAATTACTCCTGTAGAGTCGTAAATGGACCCAGTGTGGCCTGAAGTCCTTGTACATGTGTGGAATGGGGTCTCTTGTCTCTGTGTAATATCTTTTCTCCAAATAATTAAAACCGCTTAACACTTGGGATTTGTATATTGATTTACCAGCATCTTTTAGTCTTTTTCCATAAAATGTTAGTATGGTCTTTAAGCAGGCAATTTTTATTAAATTTTTCTAAAAGGTAAGCCTTTGAAACTAGGCCAACCTGCTTACCATAATAAAATATTACACTTATTTTTGCCTTTTGGGTGAATTCTCTTATCTCTACAATTATACAAATTTTACATACTTCCAGATCACATTTAAGTCATATCATACTTTACACACACACACACACACACACACACACACACACACAAACTGTGATGTATTTGGGCTGTGTCTGGTTACCTACTCTGGTAATTTTATAGAACTCCCTTCCCTGTATAGTTTTTGGTTAGTGTCTGCCGTACGAGACATTTTACTGAGGTGTTGGAAAGCTGAAGTGAAGTGGTAGCCATATTGAATTCCGAAGGCCGGTGCTGGGCATTGGACAGTGTGGTGACTCATGCATGTTGGTGAGGGTCTGTTGGCTCACCTGGTTGGTGCAGGGCAGTTCCATGTCCTGTGTCCCCTCCAGTTTTCAACAGATACCCTCTCCATCAGCTTGCTCAAGTGCTGAGTCAACCGAATGTGCACTACCGGCAGGCTACCTAGGCCATCAAGGTTGAGATAGTGAGAGTTTTGATTCCCAGGTCATTGTCACTGCTTCCTATTGTCTTTCTTATTTATATTCAGCTTTTCTTCCCAGCTGTCAATTTGGCTGGCCTCTAGTGAATTAACTATGGTTAACTAGTTATAAAGGGAATATCCTGCATAGACTCCTCCATCAGCCTGCATAGACTACTACCACAACTGAATATCCCTAACCCCTATAATAAACCTCTTTTTATATTATTTGGAGTGATACGGTGATGCAACCCTGACTGATAATAAAACTTTAGATTTTTTAAAATAAGCATGTGGAAAGTGAGCCACACGAAGGTAGCTCTTTAAAAAAAACTTTTTTTCTGCTGCTCTGACTCCTATCCCTAGCATGGTGCTTGACACATAATAATCCTTCACTAAATATTAATTGGATGAGAATCGAAAGTTTGGGCTTTTTATCTATATGGGCTTTTTATCTTTTTATATATAAGATAAGCAGTTCCTTAAGTTTTGATTTTATCCTGCATTTCAGATACCTGTGGGACTTCCAACTAGAGATTTGGTTATATCGATCTGGAGATCAGCAGAAAAGTCTGGACTGAAGCTATGTAGATTTGGAGATCTTTAACATATAATAGCCACCCTTGCAGTGGCTTCATGGTGGGTGAATGATACGGTCATATCTTGACATTGGACTAGGTTTTATTACTTCCTTTGGCTGATGTATGTGATGTGAGCACACGCATGAAATATATTTATACACTTGGGTTTCCACTTTTATGTTCTGATCATCTGCTATGAGGGACAAATGCTCCCTGTTGACATTTCAGGTTGGGCCCCAAGTGAAAAGAGGCGGAGTAGACTGGACACAACTTGCAACATGGGTTCAAGTCCAGCTGATGTACTTTCTGAAACTGAGCCCACCCCAGTTAGACCAAAATACAGTCCATCTGCAGATTTGAAAGTCTGAAAATAAACGCCTGTCATTAGAGGCTCTGAGATTGGAGATAGTTTGTTAGGCAGCATTACTATAGCAATTGCTGACTAATATTCATAACAACTGTAAATTGAGGAGGAAGAACTTATGAAGGGATCTGAGAAGGAAGAGCCAGACAGATAAGGGAGAATTCAGGTGAGAGAAGCATCACGGTTGCCAAGAAGAGAGTATTTCAACAAGGAAAAAGCAGTGACTGGTGCCAAATGCCTCAGAGAAGTCAAATATCAAGGACCAAATTGTGTTCCTTGGATTTGAGAACAAAGATTGATGAAATTCATGTCTTATTTCACAAGTGAAATAGGAGATGCAGTCTTCTGAAAGTGAGAGAGAAGAAGACTAAAGACCTGGCAGGAAGTTATAAAAGCTTGAAAATTCAACTGAGAGATAGTGGAAACAGAGACCATGTGATTTTTCGCTAGCAATGACTGTAGACTTGATATAAGAAAAATCTAGGGGATTGATAGGATGTTGGAGTTTTTGGGGTATGTGAGACTAAAAAACACAAATTTTCCTGTCAATTCCATCTATAATTAACGCTCCTGAATTCTTGCAGCAATAGAATCTGTATTTTACACTTTTGTACTTTTTAATTTGTTGCCATAATATATATGTGTATGTATTTAATGTATAATTTTAGTTTATTTATTATTTATTTTTATTGAGGTATAGTCAGTGTACAATATTATACACACTGTAGGTGTACAATACAGTGATTTACAATTTTTAAAGGTTATACTCTATCATTGGTATAGAACATTAGCTGTATTCCCTTCATTGTACAATATATTCTAGTAGCTTATTTTATACATCATAGTTTATCCCTCTTAGTCCCCTATTCTTATATTGCCCCTTTCTCCTTCCCTCTCCCCACTGGCAATCAATAATGTGTTCTCTATGAGTCTATTTCTTTTTGGCTGTTAAATTTAGTGTTATTCAGTTGTTAAGTCCAGTCTGATTCTTTGCAGCCCCACAGACTGCAACATGGCAGACTTCCCTGTCCTTCTCTATCTCCTGGAGTTTGCTCAGATTCATGTCCACTGAGTCAGTGATGCCATCCAACCATCTCATCCTCTGTCACCCTCTTCTTCTTCTGTCCTTGATCTTTACCAGCATCAGAAGACTCTGATGAGTTGGGTCTTTGCATCAGGTGGCCATAGTATTGGAGTTTCAGCTTCAGCATCAGTCCTTCGAATGAATATTCAGGACTGATTTCCTTTAGAATTGTCTGGTTTGATCTCCTTGTAGTCCAAGGAACTCTCAAGCATCTCTTCCAATACCACAATTCAAAAGCATCGATTCTTCAGTGCTCCTCTTTCTTTATGGTCCAACTCTCACATCCATACATGACTATATGGAAAAGCCTCATGGTAATCACAACCCCCAAATCTATAATGGATATACTCACATACAAAGAAAAAGGAATCCAAACATAGCGCTAAAAGTAGTCATCAAACCACAATAGAAGAAAACAAAAGAAGAATGGAAAAAAAGACCTATAAAAGTAATCTGAAAACAATTTATAAAATAGTAATAAGAACATACTTAATAATTACATTAAATGTAAATGGACTAAATGCTCCAACTAAAAGATGTAAAGTGGCTGAATGGATACAAAAACAAGATATATATAAATGCTGACTACAAAGACTCACTTCAGAACCTGACTCACACAGATTGAAAATAAGAGTATGATAAAAAGTATTCTATGCAAATAGAAATCGAAACCACACAAAATAGACTTTAAAATAAAAACTATTACAAGAGACAAAAGAGCACTATATTATTATTAAGGGATCAAAGCAAGAAGAAGTAACAATTGTAAATATATATGCAACCAATATAGAAACACCTAAATACATAAGACAAATATTAATGGATATAAAGTAGAAATAATAGAAACACAATAATAGGAGGGGACTGTAACATCCCATTTAAATTAATGGACAGATCATTCAGACTTAAAATTAATAATGAAAGTGAAGTGAAGTGAAAGTTGCTCAGTCGTGTTTGACTCTTTGTGACCCCATGGGCTATATAGTCCATGGAGTTCTCCAGGCCAGACTACTGGAGTCGGTAGCCTTTCCCTTCTCCAGAGGATCTTCCCAACCCAGGGATCGAATCCAGGTCTTCTGAAATGCAGGCTGATTCTTTACCAGCTGAGCCACAAGGGAAGCCCAATAATGAAACACTGGCCTTAAATGACCAGTAGGTCTTAAACGGTATATAGAGAGCACTCCATTTAAAAGCAACAGAATATACGTTCTTTGTAAGTGTACATGTTTTCCAGGACAGATCACATTGTCGCTGTCGTTCAGTTGCCCAGTCGTGTCTGACTCTGTGACCCCATGGACTGCCGCACACCAGGCCTCCCTATCCTTCACCGTCTGTTCATTGCATCAGTGATGCTGTCTAGCCATCTCTTCCTCTGATGCCCTCTTCTCATTCTGCCCTCAATCTTTCCCAGCATCAGGGACTTTTTCAGAGTCATCTGTTCCCATCGCATGACCAACTTCTGGAGCTTCAGCTTCAGCGTCAATCCTTCCAGTGAATATTCAAGGTTGCTCTCCCTTCAGATTGACTGGTTTGATTGCCTTGCTGTCCAAGCAACTTCCAGGAGTCTTCTCCAGCATTACAGTTCAAAGGCATCGATTCTTTGATGTTCTGCCTTCTTTACGGGTCAGCTCTCCCAACCGTTAGAAACGCCGCGGAGAGAAGAACCACGCCTAGGGACCCTTGATCAAGGCCTTTATTGGGCGGTCGCTCTCGGGCAGAACTCCCGAGGGTAGGCGAGCAAAGAAAGGGAGTCTGCGAGGTCTGTGGGGTGGGAATGGGGCTTTATAGCCGGGGTCGTTGCTCAAGCTGGATCCTTTCCAAATAAGGTGAAAAGTGTGAGCTGCAACGGTGGTTGGCGGCCAAAGGCTCCATGTCGGCGCTTGATTGGGCCAGGTCATGGGTTGGTTTCCGGAATGTTGGTCTGCCCCTAGTTCCTTTTCAGCAGTGCGGGGGCTTTTCTGTCTTGGATCCCTTTGCCCGGACCTCACACCAACCATACGTGACCATTGGGAAGACCATAGCCTTGACTATATGGACCTTTGTTGACAGGGTAATGTCTCTGTTTTTCAACACACTGTCTAGGTTTGTCATCGCTTTCCTGTTAGGAAGCAATCGACTTCTGATTTCATGGCTGCAGTCACTGTCTGCAGTGATTTTGGAGCCCAAGAAGAGGAAATCTGTAACTACTTCTACCTTTACCCCTTCTATTTGCCATCAAGTAACGGGGCTGGATGTCATGATCTGTTTTTTTAATATTTAGTCTTAAGCCGACTCTTTCACTCTCCTTCTTTACCCTCATCAAGAGGCTCTTTAGTTCCTCCTCACTTTCGGGCACTAGAGTGGTATCATCCATGTGTCTGTTGATGTTTCTCCTGCCTACCTTGATTCCAGCTTGCAATTCATCCAGCCTGGCATTTCTCATGATGTGCTCAGTGTATAGGTTAAATAAACAGGGTGATAGCACTCAGCTCTGTTGTACTCCTTTCTCGATATTGAACCAATCAGTTGTTCCATACAGGGTTCTAACTGTTGCTTCTTCACCCAAATACAAGTTTCTCAAGAGACAAGTCAATGGCAACCCACTCCAGTACTCTTGCCTGGGAAGTCCCATGGATGGAGGAGGCTGGTGGTTTGCCGTCTATGGGGTCACACAGAGTCGGACACAACTGAAGCAACTTAGCAGCAGCAGCAGCAGCAGCAAGAGACAAGTAAGATGATTTGGTGTTTCCATTTCTCTAAGAGCTTTCCACAGTCTGTCATGATCCACACAGTCAAAAGCTTTAGTGTAGTTGATGAAACAGAGATAAATGCTTTTCTGAAATTCCCTTGCTTTCACTATAATCCAGCAATTTTTGGCAATTTAATCTCTGGTTTCTCTTCCTTTTTAAGCCCAGCTTGAATATCTGGAAGTTCTTGATTTGCATAATCCTGAAACCAATCCCCAAATTGGGTAATACCAAAGAATGTGCTAACCATCAGACAATTGCACTGATCTCGCTAGTAAGGTCATATTTAAAATTGTGAAGCCTGGCATGCATGATTTTAAAGATGACCTTACTAGCAAGATCAGTGCAATTGTCTGATGGTTAGCACATTCTTTGGTATTACCCAATTTGGGGATTGGGATGAGGATTGACCTTTTCCAGTCCTGTGGCTACTGCTGGGTCTTCCAGATTTGCTAACATAATGAATGCGAAACCCTGATGGCACCATCCTTTAGGGATTTGAACAATTCCGCTGGAATTTCATTGCAGCCACTAGCTTTATTAACAGCAGTCCTTCTTAAGGCCCATTTGACTTCGCACTTCAGAATGTCTGGCTCTAGGTGAGTGACCACACCATCATAGTAATCTGGTTCATTAATATCTTTTTATGACTGCAAGGAGATCTAACCAGTCCATTCTAAAGGAGATCAGTCCTGGGATTTCTTTGGAAGGAATGATGCTAAAGCTGAAGCTCCAGTACTTTGGGCACCTCATGCGAAGAGTTGACTCATTGGAAAAGACTCTGATGCTAGGAGGGATTGGGGGCAGGAGGAGAAGGGGATGACAGAGGATGAGATGGCTGGATGGCATCCCTGACTCGATGGGTGTGAGTCTGAATGAACTCCGGGAGTTGGTGATGGACAGGGAGGCCTGGCGTGCTGCCATTCATGGGGTTGCAAAGAGTAGGACACGACTGAGTGACTGAACTGAACTGATACAGTTCTTCCATGTATTCTTTTCATCTCTTCTTGATCTCTTTAGTGTCTACTAGGTCTCTGCCATTTTTATACTTTATTGTGCCCATCTTTGGGCAGATTTCTCCCTTGATGTTTCCAGTTTTCCTGAAGAGAACTTTTGTTGTTTTCTTCTATTATTAAGTGAAAGTGAATGTTGCTCAGTCATGTATGACTCTTTGTGACCCCATGGACCGGGGTCCATGGAATTCTCCAGCCAGAATACTGGAGTGGGTAGCCTTGCCCTTCTCCAGAGGATCTTCCCAACCCAGGAATTGAACCCAGGGCTCCCTCATGGCAGGCAGATTCTTTACCAGCTGAGCCACCAAGGAAGTACAAGAATACTGCAGTGGGTATCCTATCCCTTCTCCAGGTGATTTTACTGACTCAAAAGTTGAACTGAGGGCTCCTGCATTGCAGAAGGATTCTTTACCAGCTGACCTACCAGGGAAGCCCCTATTATTAAGCATTGTTCATTGAAAAAGACCTTCTTGTCTCTTCTAGCTATTTTTTGAAACTTTGCATTTAATTGGATATACCTTTTCCTCTCTCCTTTGCTTTTTGCTTCTCTTTGGTCTTCCACTATTTATAAAGCCTCCTCAGATAACCACTTTGCCTTCTTGCTTTACTTTTTCTTTGTGATGATTTTGTTCGCCACTTGCTGTACAATATTACAAACTTTTGCCTATAGTTCTTCAGGTGCAGTGTTAACTAGATCTAGTCCCTTTAATTTATTTGTTACCTCTACTGTGAATTCATATGGGATTTGATTTAAGTCATACCTGACTGGCTTATTGGAAAAGACTCTGATGCTGGAAGGGATTGGGGGCAGGAGGAGAAGAGGACGACAGAGGATGAGATGNAAGTGGTCTGGTATTCCCATCTCTCTCAGAATTTTCCACAGTAGTCCCTTAAACTATTTCTCACCTCTACTGTATAATCATAAGGGATTTGATTTACATCATATCTGAATGGTCTAGTGGTTTTCCCTACTTTCTTCAATTTAAGTCTGAATTTGGCAATAAGGAGTTCGCAATCTGAGCCACAGTCAGCTCCTGGTCTTGTTTTTGCTGACTGTATAGAGTTTCTGCAAGGAATATAATCAATGTGATTTCTGTGTTGACCATCTGGTGATGTCCATGTGTAAAGACATCTCTTGTGTTTTGAAAAAGAATATTTGCTATGATTAGTGCTTGAGCCTAAATTTTGCTGTGAGGAGCTGATCATTTGGGGCACAGTTAGCTCCAGGTCTTGTTTTTGCTGACTATATACAGCTCTCAGTCTTCAGCTACAAAGAATGTAATCATTTTGATTTCAGTATTGACCATTGGTGATGNGCTATGATTAGTGCTTGAGCCTAAATTTTGCTGTGAGGAGCTGATCATTTGGGGCACAGTTAGCTCCAGGTCTTGTTTTTGCTGACTATATACAGCTCTCAGTCTTCAGCTACAAAGAATGTAATCATTTTGATTTCAGTATTGACCATTGGTGATGTCCATGTGTAAAGTCATCTCTTGTGTTGTTGCAAAAGGGTATTTGCTATGATTACTGCATTCATTCTCTTGACAGAATTCAGTTAACGTTTGCTCTGCTTCATTTTGTTCTCTAAGGCCAAACTTGCCTGTTACTCCAGATATATCTTGATTTCCTACTTTTTCATTCCAATCTCCAGTGATGAATAGAACATCTTTTTTAGGTGTTAGTTCTAGGAAGTCTTCTCGGTCTTCATAGAATTGATCAACTTCAGCTTCTTCTGCCTGGTAGGCCCCGAAACATGCCTTGGTACATTTTATTTTTATTTTTTTAAATTGATGTCTTGGTACATTTTAAAATGTAAAATCATATCAAAAATCTTTTCTGACCACAAAGCTGTGAAACTAGAATCAACTATAGGAGGACTTCTCTGTAGGACTTCTCTGTTGGTCCAGTGGTTAAGAATCCACCTACCAATCCAGGGGACAGTTTTGATCCATGGTCTGGGAAGATTCCATATGCCACAGGGCAACTAAGCCTGTGAATGACAACTACCGAGCCTGTGCCCTAGAGCCTGTGAGATGCAACTACTGAGCCCACATGCCACAACTACTGATGTCTGTGTGCCTCAGAGCATGTGCTCTGCAGCGAGAGAAGCCACCACAATTGCACTGCAACTAGAGAGTAACCCAGCTCAGTACAACTAGAGAGAGCCTGCATGCAACCATGAAGACCAGGGCAACCAAGAATAAAGTAAATTAATAAAGAAAATTTTTAAAAAATTGCAAAAATACATACACCTAGAGGCTGAAAACATGCTATTAAACAACCAGTGGATCACTGGAGAAAGAAAATCAAAGAGAATATAACAAACACCTAGAGATAAATGAAAATGAAAACTCAACAATTTAAAACCTATGGGATATAGCAAAAGCAGTCTAAGCGAGAAATTTATAGTGATACAAACCTACCTCAGGAGACAAGAAAAATCTCAAATAAACAACCTAACTTTACACCTAAAGATACTAGAGAAAGAAGAACAAATAAGATGACCAAAGTTACTGTAAATAAAGAAATCTTAAAAAATGAGAGCAGAAATAATGGAGTAGAAATAGAAAAGGACAATGACAATAAAAACTTGGTTCTTTGAAAAGACAAACAAAATTGAGAAACCATTAGATAGACTCATCAAGAAGAGAAGTAAGAGAGCTCAAATCAGTAAAATGAGAAATGAAAAAGGAGAAAGTGATATCACAGAAATACAAAGGATTATAAGAGACCTACTATGCCAAACTATATGCTAATAAAATGGACAACCTAGAGGAAATGGAAAAATTCTTAGAAAGGTACAATCTTTCAAGACTGAATCAGGAAGAAATAAAAAATATGAGCAGACCAATGACCAGTAATGAATTTGAATCAGTAATTTAAAACTCTTACCAGACAGAAGCCCAGGGGCAGATGGCTTCATAGGTGAATCCTACCAAATATTTAGAGAAGAGTTAACACCTATCCTACTCAAATGAATCAAAAATTTGCAGAGAAAGGAGCACTTTCAAACTCATTTTATGAGGCCAATATCACTCTGATACCAAAACCAGACAAAGATATCACAAAAAAGAAAATTACAGTCGATAGCTTTGATGAACAGATGTTGTCTTATATTTCTTACTGTTTTATATGCTAATAGTTTTTGTTTCTCTCTATATATCCATCCATCCATTTATGCATCTGTTCATCTATTTATCTCTGCACGCATGTATTCATTATCCATCCATTCTTCCTCCACATTATTCCTTCAAGGATGTCAGAGAACTTAATAGGTAATGCTCTACTGAAATGTTAAAGTAAAAGTGAGACTATCAGAATCAAAGAATATAGGTAAGTACACATGTATTCACCTGGTGAATGTCCCAATTTTTGATTGATTTAATAGTAACCCAGAAGAAAATTATGCTCATAGACTCCATTTTAGAGCTCTGGATTTACCCTTTAGGAATCTACCACTGCAATTAAGCTATATTTTAAGATATAAAAGAAAATTTGAGTAAGCTAACATGAAAAGAAAGTAATACATAAATCATAAATGCTCACCATGGAAAGCTTTTAGTTAAACAAATTCTTTGTATCTTAATTTACACAGAAAAAGAAGTTATTTTTATGTAATTTCCTCCATCCTTACCAGATCATATGATCTGTTTCTCTTGTCCTACCTGTCCCTCTGGACAGATAAAACAAGTAATATTGTCAGTTGTTAGAACTTAGAGAACAGAGAATATATTACTATTTATCTTCTTCAGAGATGGAGAAAAGCCTACAAAATACACATTGAATTCTACTTTTTTTTTTGTATACATATAAACATATCTTCTGCCTCTTTTAAAAGGGATTGGTTTTTTATTTCACTTACTTATTTTTATAATTTACACCTAAGAAAATGTAAGATTATTTTTATGTTCAAGGGATTTTGGCCAAAAAGAAAAAAAAAACTGGCTATCCAGGTTAACTAATGCCTTTTCCAACTTCTCTTCAACTAGTAGAAAAATGAAATTTGTATAATAAACTCTATGTTATCATCATATTTCACAATTATGCCACTATTAATACTTAAAAGATAGATTTAAATGACTAGTGCCATCTCCTTTTAAAGTTTAGTATTTATATAAATTGAAAACCATTTAGAAAACATACCTATATATCTCCTTGAGTTCCAGGGAGAAGCCCTTTAAGAAAATAAGCCAGTATCACTGACTTAATGGACATAAGTCTGAGTGAACTCTGGGAGTTGGTGATGGACAGGGAAGCCTGGCGTGCTGTGATTCACGGGGTTGGAAAGAGTCAGACGCGACTGAGTGACTGAACTGAACTGAAATGAACTGAAGTCACTGATAACCTCAAGATTTAAGACTGCAATTTCCTCCAAAGTTTCTGGCAAGACAATTAACTCCAGTCATTTCCTAGACCTTTCCTACATCCCAACAACTGCTGTGATCATCTAGTGACATGTCATCCTTCTAGATAAGAGATGTCTTTCTTGATGATACCCAAGGTTCTATCATTGCACATTTTCCCTTGATTTTTATGGTAACTTTTCCTTACTCTACTGATCAGTACCTAGAATGAAACCCATTCATAGAATTCTATGAAATTTGTTCATTCATTCTCTAGGCTTCCCGGGTGGCTCAAATGATAAACAATCTGCCTGCAATGTGAGACACCCTGGTTTGATCTCTGGGTTGGGAAGATCCCCTGGAAAAGGGAATGGCTACTCACTCCAGTATTCTTGGGGTGTCTCTGGTGGCTCAGATGGTAAAGAATCTTCCTGCAATGCAGGAGACAAGAGTGATCCTGGGATCAGGAAGATCCCCTGGAGAAGGAAGTAGCAACCCACTCCAATTATTCTTGCCTGGAGAATTCCATGGGCAGAGGAGCCTGGCAAGCTACAATCCATTTGGTCGCAAGAAGTCAGGACGCGATTGAGTGACTAACACTTCCATTTTCCTTATTCTGTTGATCAGCACCAAGAATGAAACCCTTTGATAAAATTCTATGACATTTGTTCATTAATTGATTAAATATAATTTTAGGGCCTTCTGTGTGCCAGATAGGACACTGAGACCTAGGAATACAATGTTGAACCGGACTACACTTCTTTATGGGACATTCTCATTAGTGCTATATGTAAATAGAATAACACAGCGTGATAGAAATTCTTGCCACTGAATTGGTCACCTGGACCCACCTGGATCACAGAGAAAGCAAGGGAATTCCAGAAAAGCATCTACCTCTGTTTCATTGACTACACTAAAGCCTTTGACTGTGTGGATCATAACAAAGTGGAACATTCTTAAAAAGGTGGGAATATCAGACCATGTTGCCTGTTGCCTGAGAAACCTGTATTTGGGTCAAGAAGCAACAGTTAGAACCCTGTATGGAACAATGACTGGTTCAAGACTGAGAAAGGAGTACAACAAGGCTGTTTATTGTCGCCTGGTTTATTTGACTTATACACAGAGCACGTCATGTGAAATGACAGGCTGGATGAGTTGCGAGCTGGAATCAAGATTTCCAGCAGAAATATCAACAATTTTAGACAAGCAGATGATACCACTCTAGTGGCCGAAAGCAAAGAGGAACTAAAAAGCCTCTTGATAAGGGTGAAGGAAGAGAGTGAAAAAACAGGCTTAAAACTCTGCATTAAAAGCTAAGATCATGGCATCTGGTTTCATCACTTCATGGCAAATAGAAGGGGAAAGGGTGGAAAACAGTGACAGATTTCCTCTTCTTGGGCTCTAAGATCACTGTGGATGGTAACTGTAGCCATGAAATCAGAAGGTGATTGATTCTTGGCAGGAAAGTTATGACAAACCTAGAGAGTGTATTAAAAAGGAAAGACATCACTTTGCCAACAAAGGTCTGTATAGTCAAGTCTTTTTGGTAGTCATGTATGGATATGAGAGCTGGGCAATTAAGAAGGCAGACCACTGAGGAATCGATGCTTTTGAACTGTGGTGCTGGAGAAGACTCTTGAAAGTTCTTTGGAAAGTAAGATCAAATCAGTCAATCTTTAAGGAAAGCAACCTTTAATACTCTTTGGAATAACTGATGTTGAAGCTGAAGCTCTAATACTTTGGCCACCTGATGCAAACAGCTGACTCATTGGAAAATACCCTGATGCTGGGAAAGATTGAAAGCAGGTGGAGAAGAGGGTGATAGAGGAAGAAATAGTTGGATGGCATCACCGATTCAATGGACATGAACTTGGGCAAACTCGAGGATATGATGAGGGACAGGAAAATCTGATATATTGCAGGTCTTGGGATTGCAAAGAGTTGGAAAGGACTTAGCAACTGAACAACAAGACCACTGCCCATCCCTGGGGTCCTAACCAGAACCAAGACTCCTTGGCTTGACTGGGGATATTTTTTTCCCATATTGGACCTGCAATCAATAATGAGCCAATGCTGAGGTTGAAACAGCACAAGCCTTACTCAACATTCAGATTATGGAGAAGTGGAAACTTAGTTTGCAAATCAACTTCTCAACACCATTTGCACTAAAACACTGTGTATATAGGAAGGTCAAAGTAAAAGGGAGGGAACTGAGTAAAGAGAGGAAGGAATATTCTTGAATTCATAACTTATCCAAGAACAGTGGTGTTTCTTGGATCTGGGATTGAGAGAACATTCTTTTTCAGCCCTTGTATGGACTATTCAGGTTGTTAATATGGTAGTTGTTGACCATCGTGATGCTGGTGATTGTGCTGAACTGAACTGAATGTTTACAATGAGATATAATGAGGTTCCAGATATACTGGAAACCAGGTCTTTCCCTGCCTTGGTCCTACCTGGTTCTAATCAGTTCTTGTTTTTCTTTTTGGAGCTTCCTTCTTTTGTGGTTGATGTTGAAACTCAGATAAGAGCAGTTGGTTTCCATTTGAGGGATGGGCAGGTGTCTGATTCTGGGGCAACAGCCTGTAACACTCATCATATTGATATTTATTTATTCTTCTAGTTGGATCAAAGCATCTAAACTTTGGGGTGGGGGAGTGGTAGTCCATGAATATACACTTAGAAGTCTATGTATTTTTTATGATAATTAAAAAAAATTTAAGTTCACTTTGATGATAATTTAAAAAAATTTAAGCATATTCTTCATCATCTGGATGATTAATTTATAGCAGTGATATTCTACATTTTTTGTGCTCAAGTGTATACTTAACTATTCAAAAAATCAGTTGTAATAAATTGTATTCACATTAAAAGATTTATATATAACATCATTGGTTATATAAAGTGAAATCTGTTAATTATAATTTGTTGGGTTTGTTTTTACTTAACATGTAATATCTTTGATTTTGTATTTGTATAAGAACATAAGCAGAAATAGTTAATGCCATGTTCCATGCTTTTATTACGAACATTTAGTAGCATTCTGAGAGACTTCATATAAATAAAAATGGATAGGTCTGCACTGAAAATTACAGGGTAATTTTCCTTTGAAAGGAATTCGTACATTACTAGAGTTGAGAAACCTTCATTCTGGTTCTATGTTGGTGATCTTTCAGGGATATAGTCCATAGAATCCCTTTTCTTCATTACCTTTAAGTGGGTGATAAGTATCATCTGTCAGCTTGCAATTGTTCCTATTTTCACCCTCAGTTGTTGAAGAAGGGGAGGACCAGCCATATGTGATGGCAGAATATAATTTAGAAATACCCCAAGGGCTGAGAGTTTTTTAACCCCATTAACAATTATCTAAATGGCACATAAAAACATTCAAGCAATGTTAAGCACAGTAACCCTCTGGGCTATTTGCAGGTTGGATTTTCAGTTTTTAAAATGGTCTATGTGTCCTCTCAGGATGTTAGGAAAATGGAGGATATTGACGATTGTGCTTTAATGTCAGTGAAAATTAGAAACTGAAAACAAATGCTGTCTATTAGATAGAATACAATTTTTATGCATATTTAAGTGAAAATTTCAAGGGAATTCCAAGTTTGATGCTTGGCACTGCTTTAGGATGTATTAAGAGTCTTCCAGGCTCTGGCAGTCTGTCATCTCTGTCTGTAAGGGCTACTTTAGTGGAAAACTTTGGAAAGCTTTGTGTGTGGGAAATCCTCCAAAGAGCTGAAAACCTGAAGCTATCCTCTCCCTACCAGAGTCAGAACATTTGCTGGGGAGATTGAGAAGTCTCTTTTGTGAGATCCCTTTGTGGTAGCTTTGTGGACTCTTGAGTGTATTCTGGTATTCCCATCCACTCTGTCATGAGAGTGACTGTATTTTTCTTTGTTCAATTTATAGCAAAGTTCTTATTGCACATAAGGAGTAGAAGACATTTGCAATAGTTACTAGGTCCTCTCTGGGATTTTCTGTCTACAAGTTGTAGACCACCAAAACAGCTGAAATTCCTTTCATCTGATTACCTCATTCTCATCATCTTCTGATCTCTGCCCACAAGTATATCAAGTCCACTCACTCATTCAACAGAGTTGCTGGATTCCTGAAATGCAAGGAGCCATCTGTATGTAACTGAATGTTCTAAACATACTTTCACATAACCTGCTCTATTAATATGACATCTCCTTGTTTTTGGTTTCAATGCATTATCTATTTAATGAGGGTTCATTAGCCTTAATGTCTCTGTTTTAATCAGACTGAATCAATAAACCTCTATAGTCAATTTGGAGCAGATCCTTTACCAATTTGGTGCCTGGTTAAATTAGTAGGCTGAATAACCGGATTTGGGCACAGAGATAGGAGCGCATTTATCTTCTCAGTCTTCTTAAGCCTCTTGTAAATTCATCTACCAAATAAATGAACATCTTGTGTCTATCAATTGTTTGATTTTGTCTTTGAAAAGTTATTCTTAGTGCAGGTGGGGTAGTGTGGCAGGTGTGAACTTAGGATCTCCATTGGTATGTGTATTTATATATTTTGAAGTATATTCTAAAATTATCATGACCTGGGTTGTTTCAGATCTTAATTCCTCCCCCAAATCTTAATACACAATTTATTTTTTGTTTCAAACAACAATAAAAGAAGGCAGAAGATTTCATGTTTTTAAAAGAAGGCATGGGTTTATGCAGAAAGCCAATAAAGGGCGTGTTTTACAACACGCCCTTGGAATTTACAGAGAGGATGAGCTTTTGCCAACTTTCTAGATCTGACCCAGTACCACACACAGTGATAACACTCTACTTGTAATGCTACATTCCTGAGAATTCAGGATAACTGTGGCTTATTAGAAGGTCAGATTTCTAGCAATCTCTGCATCTTAAGACCATAAAGAAGGCTGTGCACCGAAGAATTGATGGTTTTGAACTGTGGTATTTGAGAAGACTCTTGAGAGTCCCTTGAATTGCAAGGAGATCCAACCAGTCCATCCTAAGGGAAATCAGTCCTGAATACTCATTGGAAGAACTAATGCTGAAGATCCAGTACTTTGGCCATGTGATGTGAAGAGCTGACTCCTTGGAAAAGACTCTGATGCTGGGAAAGATAGAAGGAAGGAGGAGAAGGGAATGATAGAGGAAGAGATGGTTGGATGGCATCATCAACTAAATGGAAATGAGTTTGAATTGTCAGGAAGCATTTAACCGGAGGCTTCCTGTGTGCTGTTTTGGATCTGTCAGGAATTCTCTGTTCCTTATTAATTCCTGAATATTCAGGAATTTAGAGGATAGGCGAGTTTATCCTGGAGGCTGAGGAATCCAGGCATTTCCTTCATTAGTTTTTCTATACGGTGATAAGTACTCTCTTCCTTTTTATGAACCAAATGGTAAAAGTGATTATTTACAACTCTCTCTCTTTAATATGGATCACCTATGTTTTGTAAGTCTAGAATTTTAATCTTTATTTTTGCTGAGAATAACTACAGTATATATGCCCACCCTAAGTTGATTAAAACACATTTGCTCCATCAGAGCTTTGGTCCCCGTGTCTTGCTTTCTCTCTTGCTCAGGCTGATCCCCTGGAGTGCAGAGGTCCTCTGTGTTCACTTTCCTGCCCAGGCTTCCAAGACCCTTTTGAGAAGGCACTTTGCGCCTTCACCCCCTTGAGAAGGTGCCTGAGGCCTTTGTGAACAGAGCAAGCACTGTGCAGGGGCTTTATAGGCTTTCTGCGTAAACCAAGGAATATCAGCCTCTTTCTCTCTCCTTTACTTTCTTATCTGTTGACTCCAGACCACCAGGTTCTGGTCCATTAAAGGACCTCAACAAGCAATTGCCTGGAGATGGTGAAGGACAGGGAAGCCTGGCATGCTGCAGCCCAAGAGGTCATAAAGAGTCAGACTTAGCAACTGAACAACAATAATATATTAAGAACAATGAAACTTTAAAATAAACATAAGCCATTGGCGACTTTCAGTTTGTATGTAGTAATGCTGGTCTAGAAAAATCATGTCTCCATTTCAATTATATATAGTCAAGTGGCTAAGTTTTGGTCCACACAACTATAACAGAAATGTTGTTTGGACTTTCAGAACAGTTCTGTAAAAAGAAGAGCGTCATATCATCTGATTATTCCTCCCTTCCTTCTCTCTGCTGCTTGGAATATGGCTATAATGGTTAGAATTCCAGAGCCCTTTTAGAGTATGACAAGTCACACAGAGCAGAGAAAAGACAGGCCACTAACGGCATTGTGGAGTCCTTCTATCTGAGTTGCTTACCTCTGTACTCCCTTTCTACAAGTGAATAACATTTGCATTCAGCTACTGCAGTTGGGTTTCTGTTACTCACAGCTGAACCTAACTTTAAATGATACGCTTTGTTAATTTGATTTCTCAGTAGCTTACAAGGACCAAATTAGAAGCAGGAAGGGCTGCTTCCAGTAGCAAGTGAGGAAACAGAAAAATTATTATAGGCCAGGAAGCCAATTAATGGTGATGTGGTTGATGTCAATACAGGAAGAAGGCAGGAAAAAGGTGTGGGATATTTCATAAAGATTTTTTTTCTGAAGATAGTTGATATTTAAAAACTATCAGTTACTTTAAGATTTTATACTTTAGATGCTTGATTTCCCTTATCACCCTTTTTGTCAATAGCACTGATGGAGCTAGCCATTATGTGAATGGGGATAGAAATAAAAAATAATGTAACTCTGCATTCAAGCCGTTCACCATAGATCCTGGAAAGGTGAGACGCTGAGCGCATCTTCCAGAATGTGGGCGTGCATTTATTTTGTGTAAGTGGGTAGTTAAGACAGTTTATTAGTTCAGGGAATCCTTCTCTGGCTACCCATAGTTGTATGAGTTGCCTTGGTCAAGTAGGGAGATGGTGCCTAAGTGTGAAACAATAATCCAAGCTCCTGGTTTGGTTCTCTAACAAATGACACTGCCTAGCTTGTCCTAAACTCTCTTTAAATAACAACAATTTATTCCCCTCTTGAGTACCTTCTGACAAAGGGGCTCCTGTTCTCTTCCTTTCTGTCACTCCCAGTAAGACCAGCAGAAGAAATCTTCATCAGCAACGAAGGTCACAGTGTCAGACAAAGCTTATTGTCTGGGTTAGTGATTTTTATTACAGGAAGAGAGCTCTTAAAATAACACCGAAACACCAAAAAGTAGAGCTGGGAATTATTCCTCCTCAAACATCCCACAATTTTATTTTGTAAACCCAACACACTGAATAATTAATTTTTGAAATCTACAGGACACCTCAGTGACTGCTGATGTTTGTGGGTAGAGATAATGACTTGAATGGAACATGAGCAGAGAGTTGATTTTAAGTAAGGAAATGGGGTCACGGAGAGGTTAAGTGGCCAGCCTGGGGTCAGATAGCAAGCTGGTGACTCAACGTTGCAGCTCCTGGATCTGAGGCCTGCAAAGAAAACCAGAGCCCATTTCCTCTTGATAAGTTAGCTACTATGTATCTGTGGTCTGTATAAGCTTTTAAGAGCCACATTCCTTTTGTGACTGCAGATCTGAGCTCCTGTGACTTTCACCGGAGTCTGAAAACACGTTCAAGGTCAGACTATGGTATATAGAGGGCAGAACAGCACTTCATCTACTACTGAAAATCATTATGCAGTTCACAGGAGTTGCCGTCTTTTTAGTGTCTTAGGATCTACGTTCAGTACATATTCCCAGTAACCAGTCTATCGAACAGAGGGTGATGTCTTGGAAATAAGGATGACCTGTGTTTATGTCAGCTACTCCATGAAGAGTTTTACATGGATTATCTCATTTGATCCCCACCATGACCTTGTTGAGTTCTTTTTTACCAATAAGGTTGTTGAGGATTTTCAGGGATTAAGTACTGAATCCGCAGTGACACCGTTAGAAGGCCACTCTGTGATATAAAATTCCTGGACAATCATATTGACATTTTCCTCTCAATCTATTTTATAGTCTATGTGGGGCTATTATTTTCACTATAGCCTTAGGCAAATGTTCTGACTAAAAAAAATTTGAGATTTTAATAGTGCAGTTGATTGTCCTCCCTCCAAACAGATCAAAGTTGTCTCTCTTCATTGGGTGTTGTTTGGAGATCTTAGTTGTAGTCTTCAGAAAATAACTTTTTCCAAGCTAAAAGGCTGAAAATCAAAATATTGGAAAGTGGAATGCTATTTGAAAGTTCATGGTGTATGGTGACCCTTTCCCAGTCTTGGATTTCTTCCAATAGTCTTCATTTTCTGGAAAACATGACTTATTAAACTAGAAAAAGATAATGGAATGGACATCTATAAAAGTTTTTGTTGCTTGAAAACTTCTCTCCTAAAAATGGACTTTTATGTAGGTTCGTTGGAAAAGCATCTATTTCTTTTGAAGGGGACACAATAATTGCAGATGAATAAGAAAAGTACAAGTTAAATCTTAGAATTTTTATTGTTTTAGGTGGCAAAATATCACCTTAGAAACCAATACGAAGACATAGTAAACTGAGTTAAACGTTTTAGTAAGAAATGGTTTTATTAAATAATGTATTGGGAAAATTTATGTGTGAGAGAAAGAAGAGAGAGACTTCAGAGTATTGGTAGACTTCAGAGTACAGTTAACCTAACTCTTATCAAATCAATTACAAATGCAAGAGGGAAGGGACCAAGGGAAAAATGAAAAGAATGAGAGGAGCAGGTTGTTATTTTTCAAGGTATGAAATTTTGAGCTTTTTACAACAATAAACATTATAAACTAACTAGAAATGATATAAAATGTTACGGTGGAAACTCAGGGCCACACTGGCTAATGCATCCCACCACCTCTGGCAACAGAGCTCTACAGTACGCTACCTTTTTGGAGGTGTGAGCACATTTCTAAAAAGCTCAAACTATAATTTTAAAAGCTATTAAAATAACTTTTTAAAAGGTTGTAAAAACAATGTTCATTCTCAAAAAATAAAATAGAAAGTACAGGTACGAGAAAGGGAGGAAATAAGAGTTACTATAGTCCTATCATCTAGAATAGCCAATGTTAATACCTTGGGGTTTATCTTTGCAGATCCTCCGTAACTGTGTCCAAACAAGCATACATTTGGATCATTTTAATACATACTATTTAATAAAAAACTTCCCCACTTCAAACCATGATTATAATGTTAATATCCATAAATGTTTTTATATGACATGATTTTCCACGGCTGTAGTTGGATATTTAAGATTGTTTTTGATATTTTGCTTCTATTAAAAACCCTTGGATAAGTTTTCCTTTTAGGAAAACTTTGAACCATTTTCTAATTATCTTCTTAGGTTGAGTTATTATTTTTATAGTTTCTGGATTAAAGAGAATGCAGAATTGGAGACGTATCAGTCTATAGTGTCCTCCAGAGAGCTTTACCAGTTTACACCATGATTATTGGTATCTATAAGCCAAAGTTAGCTCAGAAAGTCTGAAGAATTATTTTTGGTGACAACTGTGACTGCACTGAAAATTGTGAATGTTAGAAGTGGCATTTCTTATATGGTTAGCTTAGATTAAAATATTAATACATGATATGTATTGTTATTAATACAGTTATTACCATTGAGATCTAAAATTTTTCAGAGGTCTAATGAATGTCATGCAAATTCATTGATTGCAGATCTTTCTAAGTCAAGAGCATTAGGCAAGTTTAGATATCATTAAAATAAGATATCTGAAAAAATTTTGAAAAAAAAATTAGTATATGTGGAAAGCAGATGCTTTATATTAATAACAGCTAAGGTATTGCCGGGAGAAATATCAATAACCTCAGATATGCAGATGACACCACCCTTATGGCAGAAAGTGAAGAGGAGCTAAAAAGTCTCTTGATGAAAGTGAAAATGGAGAGTGAAAAAGTTGGCTTAAAACTCAACATTCAGAAAATGAAGATCATGGCATCTGGTCCCATCACTTCATGGGAAATAGATGGGGAAGCAGTGGAAACAGTGTCAGACTTTATTTTTTTGAGCTCCAAAATCACTGCAGATGGTGACTGCAGCCATGAAATTAAAAGACACTCCTTGGAAGTTATGACCAACCTAGATAGCATATTTAAAAGCAGAGACATTACTTTGCCAACAAAGGTCCGTCTAGTCAAGGCTATGGTTTTTCCTGTGGTCATGTATGGATGTGAGAGTTGGATTGTGGAGAAGATTGAGTGCCGAAGAATTGAGGCTTTTGAACTGTGGTGTTGGAGAAGACTTTTGAGAGTCCCTTGGACTGCAAGGAGACCCAACCAGTCCACTCTGAAGGAGATCAGCCCTGGGATTTCTTTGGAAGGAATGATGCTAAAGCTGAAGCTCCAGTACTTTGGCCACCTCATGCGAAGAGTTGACTCATTGGAAAAGACTCTGATGCTGGGAGGGATTGGGGGCAGGAGGAGAAGGGGACAACAGAGGATGAGATGGCTGGATGGCATCACGGACTCGATGAACATGAGTCTGAGTGAACTCCAGGAGTTGGTGATGGACAAGGAGGCCTGGCGTGCTGCGATTCATGGGGTCGCGGAGAGTTGGACACGGATGAGCGACTGAACTGAACTGAACTGAAGGTTTACATTTAGAATGTTGAACCATGAGGATAAGATTAATATCTTTGAGAATATGTGGATTTTTTGTTTTTTAGCAAGGAAGCATATGTTTAAGACAAAAAAACCCGCACATAGTTTTAATAGCTATTAAAAAATTTTTAGTGGAGTTTTCTTTCTTAATGGTACTTGAATTATTTAACACTCTTCTTTTATGGAACTATCATATGATATATAGGGTTGTATTTTAATTGTGGAATTTGAATTTTAGCTCTTTTCTTTGAATGAGAGCAATAATTCTACATCATTAAAACATACATCTTTGTTTAAAATGGTGTTTAATTTTTTTTGACATTTTCCCCAGTCACCTTAATGGACCAGAAAAATACACATAGTGAGGCAAGATTTTGTAGAGGTAATTCAAGGCTTCTTACAGATGAATGACTCACTTAGTCTTTCACCTATCCATTCATCCATTCATCCATCCACCCACTCACTCATTCATTCAATATATTTTTATTGAATACCTGCTTTGTACTAAGTCTAGTGCTAGGAGCTATGTCTTACAGAAGAAAAGGCATCAAATTAGCAACATTGACAACAAAGGAAGTTTAGCAAGTTACAAGAGTAAATTTGTGTGGGTAAATAGGAAATCAAAGAATTTAGTCATTTTTGTCGGTATTTCTGAAAGTTTTAGATAGGCTCTTTTTGCAATATCACAACAGGCTATCTCTATTCATTCTTATTATTTGAGACTAGGTGGAACCACATATTAATTAATTGTTCAATCAACATATTTATCAAATATCTATTGTGAACCAGATCCTGTTTAATCACTAGCAATAGTGGGATGAACGCACACCAGCTCTTCTCTTTTGGGAAATATCTGAACTACAACCTTCCCCCACCACCACCCTCCCGTGGGCTAAAACTCTGTATTTCCACTGCTTCACTGGATTATTTTTAGTAATCACCTGTTTATCAGCCAGTCTCTTCACCAGACTGCTGATCCGCTTAAGGGTATAGAACCTCTTTTAGGCTTCCTGCTCTGTTTTCAGCCCCTGGCACAATCCCAACTAGAGTTGTTCTTTATATACTTATTGGATGAGTGAATATTCATTTACTATCCCTTCCGTTTACTTTTTAGGATCACTTGTGGCTCAGATGGTAAAAACAAAAGTCTTCCTGCAATGCAGGAGACCTGGTTTCAATCTCTGGGTCGGGAAGGTAACCACTCCAGTATTCTTACCTGGAGAATTCCATGGATGGAGGAGTATAGTGGGTTACAGCCCACAGGGTCGCAAAGAGTTGAGACACGCCTGAGCGACTAACAGTTTTACTTTACTTTAGGGCTATGTTTACTATGTTTAAAACAATTGTGTATATCTCAAAACCACAAGAATCTTCTGTTTGACTTCAATTTAACTTTTCCAGGTTAAAGGGCTACTATATCCCTCCACGTACCCTATGCTAAACCACTCCTAGTTTTCCAAAGGGGTCCTGTTCCTTTACTCTGACTTTCCTTTTGCCTAGAATAATAGTCTCTATTTTACTTCTCCAAGGCTCTGTGAAGCCTTCCCTAACTGGACTAATTAGAAACTATTACTATTTACTCCTCTCATGCTGCCATAGTGCACTGATTGAACCACTTTAGAGTAATTTTCCCTTTTCCCCCTGCCTCTTCCAATATCAACCAATAGTTCTTTGTTTAGTCTGTGTCTTGCTCCTTGAATGTAAGATCCTTCGAGTAAAGAGCTTGTCTCATTCATTTTGGGTACCCCTATATTGTCCAGAGCAGTGCTTTGCACATAGTAGGAGACCAGTAGATGCATATGGAATGAATGAATGACTTATATGTATATACTCTCCAAAGTGAATAGACTTTATGTATAGCTCAGTGGAAGAGGCTTAAAATGTGTACTTGGGATTAAAGATATTAGATAAAGGATAGTCCATTGGGAAGGACACAGGAATGATGTGCATGGACCAGAGAAGGCAAGACTAAGAGGTAGATTTAGAGGCCAGAAGGTTTTGAGTGTTGGACAGAGGGACGTGGCCTTAGGCCTAGGGAAGGTGAGTCACATTTTTGGTTTTTGAATTGGATTTCAGATATCCAGATATTTGTGGCACCATCTCATGCTTCCTTCCATCTGTTTCTGTGTTCTTGACCAATGCATTCAGTAGGATGACCGTCATACTATAAAAGATTTTGGTGATAACTTTCATCCAATAGAAGCAGGTATTATATTCAACTGGTGGGTATAGGAAAATAATAGTTTTAAGGGTATGGGAAAATAATATTTCTAACAGTGCTTTACACTTGAATGATACTTTAAAATATGCAAACTGTTTTCTAGTATATTTTTACCTGCACAACAAATCTGAAAGATGCTGAAGGGGAAACTGAGTCCAAGGTAGCATACATAGTATAATAGCAAAGTTAAGACTTCTGGGGCTACTGAAATCAAATCTAGTGTTTTTTCTCTATATTTCTCTTGCGTTTTCTACCGTGAAAGTAGTTGGGAAAAACAAGGAATGGATAATGAGAGAAGAGTGGAAGAAAATGGGGAGGTGAAACTGTGATTTATTCATTCACTTAGTAACTAAGTATCAAATGCTCTTCCTCTGCTCCCCACTCCCCACGTTTGCCCATGTCTCAGTCCTCAAGGATACTCCAGGCCGGCAATCCAAAGAAGGAGGGATAAAGCCCTTGGGAGCACTCGGTGGGAAAATTAGTCTAGTTTTGAAAAATTAGGAAAGCTTTTTAGAGGAAGAGACATCAAGATTGAGACTTAAGGAAGGCCAAGGAGAACTTAGGGGAGATGGGACTGGGTATTGAGGGTTGGGGGAAATGCTTCAAACCAAACATCGAAATTGCACCACTGATCTAGAGCAAAAAATTACACATCTAGAGTAGAAAGGTAATTTTTAGATTGTGAGCAAAAAAGGCATAGTCAGTATGGCATCTCTGATTCCTATGGCTGCTCTTTACCTGCCCCTCTTCCACTCCTGTGCTCTTTTGAATTGTTTTCCCAATGGGGTAGGGGGGAATAAGCACCTGGCCTGTTTGGTCCGAGGTCTACAGTGTTTTTGCATTGAAAGGCCCATGGGAGAGTAATTAACCGTGTACCCGACCTTATTTTATCAATGAATTTTCTCTTCCAGCCCCAGTGATGCTCATAGTGATCATAATCTGAGCCCCTGTGGCTTGCACTTCCTGCATTCTCTGCAAGCTTAGATGCAAGGCTCAATTTATACTCAGCCAGTGTCAAGATATAGTTACTTCTCTGTGGAGGAGATTGGCATCATAACTCAGAGGATAGATAGAAAATATACACTGGAAGGAAGGGGATAGATGTGACGCTAGGTTATAGATAGGAAAAGAAGAAAAATAAGTTTGAAGACATTGCATGATTACTTTTTTAGAGATTAAAAATATTTCTTCTTATAGTGCTTACAATGATTGATATTTATAGAATCTATGTATATTCTCAGATTACTGTACTCTTTTTCTTCCCATTAAAAATTAATTCTCTGCTTTGATTAAGCTCTTAAATTTCATTTCTCATTAAAGTAATGTAGCTGAAAGCTAAAGAAGCATAGCTGAAACTAAGCTTGAACTATATTTTAAAAGAATTAAAAAAAAAGTAAAACAAAATTACCTATTATTGAATTCAAAAGTCAGTACATGTTCCACAGCAGCTCAGAAAATCAGAATCTCTGTATATGAACTGAATATTGACTTTTAAAAAATGTATGAGTTGATTTAACCTATTTACAGACTGCCAGAAGGCAAGAAAAAAGGTTTCTTCCGGAGTTGAGCTCAGAGAGTCTATTTTGCCAGAAAAAGAGAGCCAAACATATTAATATCAAAGTCCAGGCAACAGGAGGAATGAATTTGAAGGAGAGAAATTCATTGTTTTAGTTAGTCTGGCAAGTAGGAATGGAAAAGTCAGTGACCTCTTAGCAAATCCTCTCCTACGCACCCCGATAAACAATATTAGCCCATTTGCAGGGCCCCTCATTTCCCTTTGTCCAGGGGTGTGAAGAACTCAGTGGTGTAGCAAAGTCTTCTTCATGAAGAAATGTATATGTCCTCACTATGTTTACACATTGGAACAAAGGTACTCCAGGCAGAATTACAAGGGCTCTGTTAGAAGTTCAAAAGTGTAAAATTCAAGCTAAGCATATATTAATATACATGAAAGTAAAAAGTGTTAGTCACTCAGCTGTGTCCAACTTTTTACAACTCCATGGATTGCAGCCTGCCAGGCTCCTCTGTCCATGGAATTCTCTGGGCAAAATTACTGGAGTGGGTAGCCATTCCCTTCTCCAGGGGATCTTCACGACCCAGGGACTGAATCCAGGTCTCCTGCACTGCAGGCAGATTCTTTACTGTCTGAGCCACCAGGGAAGCTTACATGTAATAGAACTACCATACTGTAATATTCATTTTCTTCCCTGGTTTATGAAAATTGAGCTTATTGCATTATCACAGCCCAAACAAATGAAGATTTTAAACTAAATTCCACTATGTGGGTGTAACTTAAAACTAGATTGTGTATAGTTCTCCCTCTGTATACATGGGGTATTGGTTCCAGGACACCAGTGGATACCCCAAACCACAGATGCTCAAGCCTTACATGGAATGACCAAGTAAAGTAGGCCTTGCAGGTCCATGAGTCCTATGTCTGGGGATTCAACCAGCCTCGGATCAAAACTCGTGGATACGGAGTGTCAACTGTAGGTAGGTAGGTAAAAGCACAAAAATGGTAGAACACTGACAGCTCAATTCTAGAGCATAATTTAGCAAGTTCCATATATTTTATATTGTTGGGTCAGAGCATCCAGAATCTCCAATCTGGGCTGGGAGAGTCATGTTCCATATATGTGGAGGAAAGACTAGGCTTGTGGATACCCATAGCATGTGGTTTTTTTCATTATAGAACAAAAGAGTTAATTTTTTTCTTCTGCAAAATGAGGAAATAGGACATACATTTCAGAAGTGACTGTTTGTGGGTGGGACATTTCTTCCGTAGAAATATTACTCCATGGGCTTCAAGGAGCTGAGTGGCACTGGGAAATCATGGGAAGGGGCAGGGAGCTT
This sequence comes from Neotragus moschatus, assembly GCA_006410615.1. Classification (NCBI taxonomy): domain Eukaryota; kingdom Metazoa; phylum Chordata; class Mammalia; order Artiodactyla; family Bovidae; genus Neotragus; species Neotragus moschatus. Next base: position 173,895 of record SJYA01000761.1, on the reverse strand, counting down.
GCCTCCCCACCTAAGGAAGGTGAAATAAGTCAACTTTCTGGCAACTTGGACAGCAGTGTTGTCTTCCCCTCTCCCTCCCCCTCCCTCCTTCTCGTTCTTCCTCCTTTAGCTTCCTTTTCTTTTCCCTTGCTTCTCTTCCTTCTTCCTCTTTCCTCCTTCCTTCTTCCCTCCACCCCAGCCCTTTCCCTCCCTCCCTCCCTCCCTCCTTCTTTCCTCCTAGCACTTTTCCACATGCTACTGATAGAGACAAGACACAAAGATTAGACTAAACAGGGTATACATGTTGCAGCATTCTTTCAAAGTATTTTTCTTTTGAGGTTTGTAAATTAAATTCAAAGTCAATTCTTTAAGGTTAAACCTTGGCCCTTTCAAGGTATTGATTTTACAGTTTAGTGATGATTTGTGTTAAAACTGTATACAGTATTAAACTTCATACAGAACTGTAACTCTTTAGATGGAAGGGGAAAATGTATATGTGGCTTTCAATCTTATCACTTCAAAGGACATTTGTGTTAGAAAATGGAAAATGTATGGGGCATTGACCAATTAGGTGAACTGGGGCTTTGAGGTTTTGGAAAAAGAAAAGAACTCTTTATAAAAATTGGAAACAAGGATGCTGAGTATTATCCAAGAAGCTTTCATAATGGAACTATGCTCCTCAAATGGTTATCTTGGTGTGCTTTAATTTATGGTCTCTAATGCGTGGAAATCTCTAAGTAAGAACAAAGACTTATGAACCCACTAAGAAGGTTATGGATGGATCTTGACAAGGTAGCTTAAAAGGAGACATTATGGCATCAAGGGGACAAGAATTTATATTTTGTTCTTAGAATGGATAATTTCCCTCAAAATCATCAAAGTTATCATCAGATAATGTTTCTTAAGCTCTTTTAAGAATCTGGTATCTTAACATTTATATAAAATCAAACACATAATCATACATGGTTAATATAAGTCACTTTACTTTTTTAGGTTGTTAACAATTATTTCCCCAAAAG